>JAOXYA010073055.1:0-11535 GCA_028565675.1 Sorex palustris
CGCGGGCCTCCCCCGCCCCCGCCCCTGCATCCCCCCCGCACCAGCCCCCCCTGCCGCCCCTGCATCCTCCCCCCACTGCATCCTCCCCCCCCCACCGCATCCTTCCCTGGCCTGTTTCCATCAGGCCCGCTAGCCCTTGTGCTCCCCAGGGCCGCCGCCGGCCTCCTGCGACTCTCCTGCCTCTGCTCTGAGCAGAATCCCCGCTGGGCACAAAGCCAGGCGGCAGGTCCCCGTGTGGGATCATTTCCCACCCAAACCTGCCATTCCCGCAGCAGCGCCCACGTGCAGAGGGCTGGTTTCCATCTTTACTCAGACCAAAAAGTTAGGGGGGAAAAGACCTATTAAGATCCATAATAACCCTAATCCAGGCCTTTATTTGAGGCTCTCGGTGGAACAATCTGGTTTCCAGAGAGACTGGGACCAGCCTCAGTCCCTGCACCTCCAAGGAGCACTGCAGAGAGCCCATGAAACCTCAAATAAGAGACCGTTGAGGGAAATAAAATGAGACAGAGTGAGACGCGGCTATCAAGTCAGCCGCAGTGGAGCAGCTGGGACCTGCCAGAGGGCAAGTGTGTGTGTGTGTGTGTGTGTGTACATGCGCACGCACGCGGTCTCAGATAAGAAGGTGAAATGGGGACAGAGAAAGGGTGACAGGCTCTTGCAGGTCCCCGGGGCTTGGTCCATCCCGAGCCCCTTCCTCAGCCCCCTGCCACTGAGTTCCCAGAGGCCCAGCCGGGGGCTGCCCACAGGGAGACACAGTGAAGGACACCTCTCTTGTCATCCCTGGCGCACTCAGGGGACCAGAGTGGGTTGTGGGTTTTGAGGCCAGGCCGGCTGCGGAAGGGTCGGGGGCTCAGGCGGATGCTGCGGACCTTCGATCCTCCGTGTCCCTTGGGGTGGGGTGGCTGCGGGACCCGCCTCTCCTCGCTTTCCTGGGACACGCGTGCTCGGTCAGCTCATCTGTGGCCGCAGCCCCACAGCACGTCCGCCTGGATTTGGGGGGTGGGGCAGGAGGGGGGTGCAATTCCTGGCTCTGTGCTCGGGCTGCTGGAGGGCTCCAGTGTTGTGCCTGGGGTCCGACCCGCAGGAGCCGCGTGCGAGACCAGCCCTTGCATCCCGCCCCGGCTCTCCGCCCCTCCTTGGGTCGCTCCTAGCTCAGCTTTTCACCCCGTGGGTGCCTGGACTGGGTCACGTCCATGATCATCTCTGCGCCTGAGACAGTGACCGGGAGGAGTTCCCCACGGTGGCCAGGGAAGCGTCCACGAGTGTCCAGTACACCCCAGACCCGGCTGCTCAGAGCAAATGGTCAGAGGTCAGTCCGCTCTCTGTACTGCTGGAGGTGGTGCCAGGCACTCCCTGCACTCCAGGCGACTAAGGAGCACTTGCCCTTGGGCTCGTGGCTGGCTTGGTGCTGCATCTGCTGAAGGATGTGCGTGTGCAAGTTTCTTCTGCTGAGGTTGGTCTGCAGCCCCCAAAGGCACTGAGGCCCCTCCCTGCCCCCTTCACAGCCCAGAGCCGCAGGAGCACTGAGTGTCCCAGCGCCTGCTCACCCTAAAACGACACTACGAATATTTCTGTAGGGCTGGGCTGAGTCAAACCTCCTTAGTTTTTTCTTGGTCTAAAATCTGGAAACAACCCAAATGCCCTAGAACAGATGACTGGTTAAAGAAACTTTGGTACATCTACACAATGGAATACTATGCAGATCTCAGGAGAGATTAGGTCATGAATTTTGAATTCGTTTTCTAAGGTCAACCTTTGTTTGTTTTCATGCTCTTTCTTGGAGGCAGGGCACACTCAGAGATTCTCAGGGCTTATTCCTGGGTATGCACTCGGGGATCAATCCTAGTGTGCTCAGGGGACTATATGGGGTGTCAGGAATTGAATTCTACTTAGCTATGTGCTAGTCAAGTGACATACCTGTTGTACTATTGCAGAGGATCTAAAGCCAACTTTTGATGAGAAAAAATAAGATTATTACTGAGAGTAGTGAATTCTTGCATTTTTACTTGTGAAAAAGCTTTCCATAAGTCAGTAATGTTAACTGTAGGAAAAAAATTGGATAAGCAAGTATAATCTTCATCCCAAAGAGCTAACTAAACAAATCAATCAAAAAATGTATAATGGTAATCACACTTCAATCCAAAATTATAACAAAAAATTGCCATTCTGTTTTGTTAAAATATGTAAATAAAAATGCATCATGGTCTCAAAAATTAGGAAGGGAAATTAAAAAGTAGCCAAACATCTAAATTGAAAGCAAAATAATAGTAATGAGAGAGATATGGCATATGCATGATTTTATATACATATATAAAACACATACACTATAATAAAAAAGTATTTTTAAGGCACAGGAAATAGCTCAATTTACAGAAGTACATGTTTGCCATGTGGGGGCCACTGGTTTAATCCTAAACTCTGCAAGTAAGCTGAACAATGCCATTTATGTTTTTAAAAAAAATGTCAAAAGTTAAGCTATAATTCTATATGATAAAACCAGATAAACTATATGTGATAGGTTTGTTATGTCCAGGGATGATGGTAGAAATTAATCTGACAAAAAAGCATAGATATTATCTTACCTAATGCCTATATAGTTAAGATTTATACCACTAAAACAGTTATGTTTATTATATATTTGTCGACATTGTTAAACATTATTACTAAATGAGAAGTAACATTATAAATACATATCTATAGCTTTTTATTCAGGTCTTCTAATAAAAATTTTTAGGGAGAATTTATGAAGATGGTCATCTTTATATTTCACAAACAAAAAATGGAAGGGTAAAAACAACTTGCTCAAAGCTAAGAATGCTAACTATTCAATCCATGATTGCACTGCACTGTAGTGCACTGTCTTCCCATTGTTCATTGATTTGCTCAAGTAGGCACCAGAAATGTCTCACTGTTGTGAGACTTGTTGTTACTGCTTTTGGCATATCAAATACATCACGGGTAGCTTGCCAGGCTTTGCCATGTGGGCTAAATAATCTCGGTAGCTTGCTGGGCTCTCTGAGATGGGGCTGGGGTGGGGAATCGAACCCAGGAATCCATGATTAAGCTTCTAGCTTATTTACAAGTCAAAATTCCACATGAACAAAATTACATGAAATTCTACACATTTTCAGCATGGTGCTCTTGAAAATAATATAAATGATTTAAAAATAATACTACAAAGCAGGCTGGAGCGATAGCACAGCGGGTAGGGTGTTTGCCTTGCTCGCGGCTGACCCAGGTGACCTGGGTTCAATTCCTCCACCCCTCTTGGAGAGCCCAGCAAGCTACTGAGAGTATCTCGCCTGCACGACAAAGCCTGGTAAGCTACCCATGATGTATTTTAAATGCCAAAAAACACAGTAACAACAAATCTCACAATGGAGATGTTACTGGACCCACTCAAGCAAATCAATGCACAACAGGAGGACAATACTACCACAAAGCAAAACTGTTAAGATGCTCAGAGCAATGCCTTATTCTGCCAGTGTAAGAAATTCTAAGCTCATTTTGTATAATTTCTACTCCAGTATTTTCTCCAATGTAAATAAATTGGCAAAAGAAAAAAATCTGTATCAAGTATTTATTGATGGGCACCTATAAATGAAAACTTCATAGTCTGTTTCTAAATAGTTGCATTAAAATTAACATTAAAACTAATAAAACTATCAAAACAAGAGGATATATTATTTAAATAGTTTAAATATATGTGTACAAAAATAAAAATTATTTGCAAAAGCTTGAGATTGGAAATTACAGTTATTTGCATTTTTAAATTGTTATATTACTGCCTTTAAAAAATTAATTAGTTTCCTACTTGACTGGGATAAATATGCATGACAAACCTAGGTGATCTTTGTTGAAATTTGCATATCTTTCTGGTAAAGGTCAGTTACCTAAACACATACACACACACACACACACATACACACACACACACACTCTCCACAAGAGTTTCAGAATCTCTGTATTATCGCTTTTGGTTTTTGGGGAAAAGAATCACAGAAGTTCAAGTCTGATCTTCTTATTTGAAGGATACTGGTTATCAACCTATCTTATCTGGCAGGGTTTTAACAAGATTTTATCAAAGTAAAATTATTTTCTTTCCTTTTTTCATATTATATTCTTTGAAAACAAAAGAAGCAAATCAATACCGTAAGGATTCAGAAGTTATACTTCTTGATAGAATATCCACATGAATTATTTAGAACACTTCTGCATGGAAGATCTGTATCTTTCTCTTATTTAAAAAATTTTCAATTATGTATCATGTACATATGAATATTTGCAGTTAGTATTATGGGTTGTAATTTACATATTTCCTTGTTTGAATGGTTCCAACTTTATCAATTGGAAACTCTGTCATCTGTTGTGTCAATTTTGCTTACCATAAATTGACTTTTCTGAACAATTTCTTATTCTGCCACTAAAAAATTCTAAGTTTAGTTTGAATAATTTCTGTCCCAGTCATTTTCCCAAAGAGTTAGAATTCCTTTTATTGAAAAATATTAATAAAAATTAATAAAAACTAGCACTGAGAGCTAGATCAAAATCCTTTCAAACATAATTCACTTAAGGGCTAGCAGCAGTCCATGGCAGACTAACAATCATAATTCAAGCCCCAGAACCTGAATATTTTAAAACTTTTCCAACATGACTACTTTCTGTTCATGCAAACAGTCGAAGTAATTGTTCTATAAATAGATAGATTTATAACCCCTGGGGAACCTAAATATTAATTTTTATCATTTTTATATCATTTTAAGTAATATGTTTTTAGATTTTTAAATCATATATAACGATCAAAGGTGCCATCATATGTTCTGTTTCAGTTCTACAGTTCTACATTTATGCAGTTACACCTTATCAATAACTCAGAAAGGAAAAATACTGCTTTCTTCATTTTCTTGGTGATCAAAATGCAATGTTTCAATTTCTGTCCATGAATAATCCATGAATAATTATGCATAATCCACAAGAGCCCTGACTACTGACCCTCTCTATACTCCATGCTCTTTCTGGAAGAAATGCTATGCATTTTCCCCACTATTAATTTTATCTTACTACTTTGAATAAAAAATTAGACTGAATTTTACTGATGTAGAAAAATCAACAACAGTGTTATATTTCATATCCCTTTGTTAATTATTGTTTCAACTATTTTATCTTTTATTTTTTTAGGCATCAACTCCACCTCTTGACATAAACTCTCAAATATCTTTCAATTCTCCAGTCTGGAATCTACACATCTCAGAAACAGAGTGATACAAGGATAAATGAAATTAAAATGCAGTTTTGTGCTGATCTATCATGATTTTCAGTCTCATGTGGATACCCAATAACTCTAGTCAAGCTTCTGTTATTGCAGTTGCAATGACTGTGCATCTTATGCCATTAACATAAAGGTGCCGTACCATGGCTCAGGGGAAAGCACATGCCTTGTGTGTACAAGACTTTTTCTCTTTCCTTCCACAGAACTTTCTTTAGAAGAATTTTTTGTACCATGGCATCAAAATATTTTCGCAAGTTTTTCCTTCCCTCCACACCAACAAAATCATAAAAGTGAATAAAGGGGGTGTGTCAGGTAGAAAGTGACATCATCTTATAATGCTGTTCTTTCTGGATTAGTCTCCTCAACTTCTTGACCAATTCTCCTTTTACTATATCTCAAAGGTTGGTAGGCTACAGAGTTGTTTCTCCTCTCTGTCCCCCCCCCCTTACTTTCAACTATTAACTGGTGGTTTTCTGGGGAATGTACCAATAACCTAGGAGATGCAAAAGCTCTACTAGGATGTGATCTTTATTTTTGTTTTGTTTGTTTTGTTTTCGTTTTTTGGGTTACACCTGACGATGGTCGGCGGTTACTCCTGGCTCTGAAGTCAGGAGTTGCTCCTGGCAGTTCTCAGGGGACCATATGGGATGCTGGGAATTGAATCCAGGTTGCCACTTGCAAGCTGGATGCCCTACCCACTGTGCTTTCGCTCCAGACCCCTACGATGTGATCTTTAACCTAATGTCCATGGAGGGAATATGAAGAGGAGTGAGCAAAGGGGAATTTCAAAATCCCCTAAATTGTTATGTGCAAGACAGGTTTCCCTATCCTCTACTCAGTCTGTCATTAGATCCTGATGCTGGCTATTCTAGGAAGGAAATATTACGCTTGGAATTATGGGTTTCTGTATCTCCAACAGTGACTGCCATTGAGGGGATTTGTAGCATTGGCAAAAGTTGAAAAGAGTCATATTGCAGACTCTGAGTCACATCATTTCCACTAAAGACAACACACTTTGTACACAGAGATATGCAGGTATGTACACAAAACATACAGACATTCAAATATTTGTGACTTTATCTACTGTCTAAACCTTGACTTTGACCTTCCAGATTATGTCTATATCCTCAGACCCAAATGTTGGAAGGATTCCTGTTTTCATCATATTACTGAAGATGGACCTAATAAGAATGAAGTCTATACCTTAATCAAAGAATAGATCAGAGTTAGAAGAGTGGTCAAGAATGTTTCAACTCCTATCTTTCAGGGCATCTTTCAAATTCAAACTCCCTTCCCATAGTCTTCAGACAGTCCCGGTATATATCTTTCTTGTCCTGACTAATTCAGGCAGTTCTTATTTTTTAAGTGCAAAGAAGTATGTATAGTACAGAAGATAGTCAAAGTCTAAAGTCAGATCTTGGTGGGCCAATGCATTCTGCAAGGAAATGGTCACCTGTGGATGCTTTTGCTATGCCTGACTAGTCTGTGCCAAGATGATTAATCCATGCTATATTTTACACAGCCCTATACTTTCTTTCCTTTTATTTTATTTTGATGTGCTAGATTTAAACAGGGAAGTGACTGCATTTGTCATGCTGGTGACAGGATGATTTATTTTCCAAAGATGTTTAGACTTCTTTATCGAAAAAATAAATTAAATAACAAAACCCTTTGGAATTACTTTTAGACACTAACCTCCTCCTCCACTCCCAATGTTTAGCTAATCACCAACACCCATAAAATTATCCATCAGCAAAGAATTATGCAAGATTTTTCTTTCATATGAACTCAGATGGAGAGAAGGTAAGGACACACCTGACTCATTCTTTGCAGACTAGACTACAGACTAAAGGATATTTGCTAAATGGAAAGAAATTCTGCATGTGTCTACGTGTATGTTCACATTTGCACACATGCATAGTAATAGGGGTTTTTCACGGTGGGAAGGCTCTGAAGTGGGCTCACTGTCTTAACAAGCTTTCTCTAACCAACAGACCATCCCCTCTCTTTTTAGAGATTAATTAACCCCTATGGGGCTTGGGTAACCACTGCATTTGGACCAAAATAACATTAGAGTAACTAATGTCTCAGTGAAACTGCTGAAACAACAAAGCAAATTAATATGAAAAAGACATAATTTCAAACTGTCCACAGATATTTAACTTGCATTCACTTTAAACCTTATTTTCTGCTAGCCCTTGAGGAACGCCAATTTTTCCAGGGTATAATTTGTTTCTAGGAATAATAAAATTATTATCTTTAAATTTACTGTCACAATCACTGTCTTCCCATTGTTCATCGATTTGCGCGAGCAGGCCCAGTAACATTGTGGGACTTGTTACTGTGTTTGGCATATCGAATAAGTCATGGGTAGCTTGCCAGAATTAGCTGTGCAGGTGAGATACTCTCGGTAGCTTGCCAGGCTCTCCGAGAGGGGCAGAGGAATCGAACTCGAGTTGGCTGTGTCGGCCACCTGCAAAGCAATCACCCTACCTGCTGTGCTACCGCTCCAGCCCCATCTTTAAATTCACCACATATTTTATATTCCACTTTCACATGCATTATTGTGTATGTTTCTTTTTAGTTCTACATAATATTGAGGTAAGAAATCATTATTCCCATCTTAGAAATTTTTAAACTAGGGTCAAATGATGTTCAAATAATTTCCTTGAATCACATTACTCAGGATAAAAAAGGGTCACTGTAATTTCCATGATGAAAGACAAAAATTGATCTAATGTTAAGTAGAGAATGGATGTTGGATGATAAGAGCAAGTTTCTCTAAAATATCTTTACATGAAAACAAAGCAAATAGTAATAGAATTACAACATAAGGAAGACAAACATTCTCTAATTTTAGGTAAAAATTTGAGAAAAATTATTCAACAATAATTATTGTCTTTAGCGAGGTGCTAGATATTTTCCTATTACCCAATAACCTCTAACTGATTATTTTTTGCAAGGATATATCCATTTGTTTAGAAATACCTGTAGAAGTTGTAAAAAATTCCTACTGATATCGACATGGGGTAGTATCATGCTAAGTGAAATGAGTCAGAAAGAGAGGGACAGACATAGAAGGACTGCACTTATTTGTGGATATAAAACAACATAACATGAGGCTGGCACCTTAAGATAGTAGATGCATGGGCCAGAACGATTGTTCCCTGGCTGGAAACCTGCCTCATGAGCAAAGGGGAGAAGGAAGCTGGTATAGAGAAAGGATCACTAAGAAAATGATGGTCTGAGGAACCGGTTGGGATGGGAGATACGTGCTGAAAGTAAATAATGGACCAAACATGATAGCCTCTCAGAATCTGCACTGCAAACCACAATGCCCAAAAGTAGAGAGAGAGTATGGAGAACACTTCCTGTCATGGAAGTAGGGGGAGGATGCAAAAGTGGGGTATACTAGGGGTATTGGTAGTGGGGAAAATGCACTGGTAGAGGGATAGGTGTTTGATCATTGTGTGATTGTAACCCAAACATGAAAGCTTGTAACTATATCATGGTAAGTCAATAAATTTTTTTAAAAATTCCAACTGTTTTAGAATGAATGGGGGAAAATAGAAGAATAAGACTTTATGGAATATGCATTGCATTCTTGGTGAGTCTTCTGAACAGTGATGCATGAAAATTCTAGTTTAAAAATTCAACATAGATTCTCAAGTAGTTTGAAATTATTCTTTTCTTATTTCAAATATGAAAGATAAATGTAATCAGAGACGTGAATCTCTTCTTCCTCTTTCTATTATTTCTTTGAAATAACATTTTCTCTCATAAGATCTTTCTCCAAAGTAATGAAATGGTAGATTTTGATAATTCAGGACCATGGAATCAAGTACGGGAATATTTGGCAGGGCTTGCTGGAGAAATCTACGAGGGTGGCCCCATAGTGATATTATTTTTTTGGCATAAATCCCATCAGTTTGTCTCACTAAAGTTTGTGCCTATATTTTCATGAGTCATCCTCTCCTTCTGATCTTTCCCATAAATTGCTTGGCAAAATCTGTGCTAATTTGGAATGTTACATATCAAGAGACAGGTTTTAGATTGCATGTAAGTAAATTTCAACATGAACTGATGCAAACTTCTGAACAAAGTGCTCTTTTACAGAAATCTCAGTTAACCTAATTTTTCCAGTCTCTCAAAGGTAAAATCATAACCCAGTATGATATTCTTTAATGTCAGCTTCTCCCTTCAAAATTTCAAGGATACTTCCACAGCATAAGACATTACCTTGCATGTAACTGACCCCTTACCTCTCAGAGAGCCCGACAAGGCTACGGAGAGTATCGCGCCTGCATGGCAGAGCCTGGCAAGCTAGTCGTGTCATGTTCAATATGCCAAAAACAATAACTATAATGTGTCTCACTCCCCTGATCCTTAAAGAGCCTCCAATAGAGAGGCTACTAAAATCTCAGGGCTGGGACGAATGAAGATATTGCTGGTGCCCGCTCAAGTAAATCAAAGAACAACAGGATGACAGTGATACAGTGAAACAGTAACTGACCCATATTCAATCCCTGTCACCACATAAGGTCCCCTGGCCCCTATCAGGAGTAATTTCTCACCACAGAAACAGAAGAAAGCCCTGAGCACAGCTTGCTTTGACCTCCACCAAAAATTTTATAGAACTAAATGATATAGTGACCTGTATTAATAACCAGTTAGACAAAATAAACTCTACATCAAAAAAGGAAAGTCGAGGGAAGCACTACCTCTTTCATTTGTGACTTTCTGGTACATATTTTCCTAAGGCATGAGCCCTACTTAAAGGTCTCTGTGAGAAAAGCAATGTGAAAAACATGTAATAGAAACATTTGGCATGTAAAATATCTAGTTTAGAATCAGAGATTCACCTACCAGAATAATTTTCATTCAAATTAATAACTCTCAAGTTACTTGTTTCTTGTTATTGGTATTTTGTGTGTCTGTGTGTGAATGAGAGTGAGTATGTGTGTGTGTTGAGCCATATCCAGGGATACTCAGTTCTCACTCTTGCCTCTGTGCTCAGGATTCACATCTGCAGGACAAGGGAACCAAATGCAGCATCAATTCAATAACCAGGGTTGGCCATATGCATGGAAAGTGTCCTATCCACTCTACTATCTCTCCAGGCCTCTTGAATTATTTTTTGCAGTATTCAATACTGGGCCTTTCATTCTGCTTATATATCAAGCTCCCCCTTCATGAGGTGAATAAATATAAAAGAGTGCATTTCCTAAAGCACATAATCCAGAATCTTTTATGCCATGAAGGAGGTCAACTTTCTAAGGTTCAATAAAAAATCCCAGGAATTTTAAGTATATTGTCTATATCTTCTGACAAGTGTCTCTAACCTGGGACTTCTTTTATTATTTTTTTAACCTGGACTTCTTAACTTTAGCTGTACCCATAGCAGGACTAGATATTTCTTTATTTGAGCAACTTCCCTGAATATCATAAGATGTTTAATAGCATCACTGATCTCAACTCAGTAGATTTTCGTGTACCTTATCCTCATTTTGACAACTATGATTGTCTCCAAACATTATCAATGCTTCATGGGGTTGCGAGGGGTTACCTTATGTTGAGAACAGGCTGTTTACAGAACTAACGAGACTGGCTCTGGTATGTGGGTCACCCAGCAGTATGAGGAAGTACCAGGTCTCCAACCAGATACATTTTCTCCAGAGGGGCAACTAACACTGGTTTCTCACCGTTCACTCTTTACTGTCTTAGTCTCCACTACTACTGGCTCCTCTACTCTTATTTTCAGAGGACAAAACTTCATATTAAAAGGCTGAGTTGGAGGGAAAGGGTGTTACAGCACAGAACGAAACAGTGATGTAAATTAAAATACAATAGTTAATACTATAATATTCACCAACTCTGTCACAAAAATTTCTACTAACTCTCTTAGTCATTCCAGAATCTAAGTTTCCTCCTCTCTTCTGAGTGTCTAGGAGAGACTGACTCCCTCTTCTCTTCTTAACCAGGTAATCACTTGTCTCCCTCTTTACTCACTTCATTTAACTGTCACTGTCCTCCCATCGTTCATCGATTTGCTCGAGCGGGCCCAGTAACATCTCTATTGGAGACTTTATTGTTACTGTGTTTGGCATTTAACTAGAACAACCAGTTTACGTCCTGACCCCATGTTTCTGCACACTCTTGATAAATGAATGATAGATAGATAGATAGATAGATAGATAGATAGATAGATAGACAGATAGATAATAGGTAGATAAATCACGTACACAAATATATTATATACAGGC
>JAOXYA010073066.1:0-11535 GCA_028565675.1 Sorex palustris
GGAGAATGAGACCCATCATTGTTACTGGTATTTGGCATATTGGGTATGCCATGGGGAGTTTGCCAGACTCTGCCATGTGGGCAGGTTACAATCAGTAGCCTGCCAGGTTGTCCAAAGTAAGAATGAGATAATAAGATGTAACACGGCCGCAAATGTGCCCACGCACTTCCAGGAGCTGGGCTTTATAGTCTCTGTGTCTTGGCCGTTGATGGGATTACACAGCGCTGGGGAGGCAGTTGGTGGGTGTGACCACTGCATACTGGAAGATGGAGATAAAGCAAGTTAATATCACTGGAGACAAAGATCAGAACTCTCAGGATGAATAAGACTTTTTAACCTTTTCACCAAAAGTCTGATGTCAATTTACATGAAAATGCTTCAATCTTACACCTGTATTAGTTAAGGACAACTTCTGTTACATGTAGACTATACAAGCTCAAGGACACTGCAGCCATCTTTTCCCAAAGGAAAATATTGCTTCTTATGAACCTTGGAGAAACAACTTCCTTTGAGACAGAGTTCTAGAAACAGCCTCCCATATTTTGTGATCTCACATTGAAGCATAGAACTGATATTTTAACCTGGTGTACACTTTCTGTAGGTGGTCTCGTAAAGGCTCAAGTCAAAATCCCTCATTACATTGATTCACAAAAGACGAGCTATTTCCTTTCTGGGAAATTGCCTGTAAATGTATGATGCTCTATGGCTTCCATTCTTTATAGATGACAAATTTTGTCTCCGCAAACATCTCCTGCTCTGGGAGTTTGAGAAATCATGAAACTCACACTACCTTTGTATGTTGTCACCAGCAGATCACATTGCTAAAGCATGTGGCATTGGTACTATGGGCGATGATATATCTTACATGACCAAGGTTAGGTATGTAGATGATGCAATCAAACATTTACTTATATTTAATTAAATTTAATCCCATATTTAAGGTACATTTAAATAATAATGTTGTGTTTTAACCACAACCTGTAACCTGTTTTAAGTTATCTTTAAGTTTTAAAAAAATCATGCCTTTATTATTTTTAAAAAAAAATTTGATTAAAGCCCCATGATTTACAAAGTTACTCAGTTTGGACAAACTATGTTCCAGTGCCTTCTTTCTTCCCACAGGGTCTCTGGGTTCCCTCCCAATCACACTCCAATCTGACACTTTAATAGGCATCTTTTTGAAGCTTGGTTGTTGAAGTTTGGATCTCTTGTTTTGTGTAAAATATGTTTAATCAAACTGTGCACATGCATTTTTATATCAGTGCCTTCACTATCAGTACAAAAATTCCAACCAGCGAACTCAGTTTTGGGGCTACTACTTTATCTTGCTGTCTATTGTGAGATATTGTAATTTTTATAGCTGTGCATGGTACTGTCACAAGAAATTTTATCTTAAATCTCAGCTTCCGAACATTTGGTTTTTTATTCGTTCCGAGTGGGCATATATGTGATCACTAATGCTTTTTCAGTAGATCTTCAAAAGGCTTGTTTAAAATGACAGCTGCAGCAGAAATAGTGAGATGTCTGGGAAATATCTGTTTTCTGAGCTTGTGAGGCAGAGCATGTTTATAAAGGTGCTTTCTTTGCATATGGTCAGCTCAGTTTATCTCCCAGTGGCAGGGCAACTAAATTCATTCTATTTAGTTCATCTGTTTGTTTTATTCCTTTCACAGAGTAAGGAGTAGTCTTTGGCATCCCAGAATGTGCCCACCACCTCTCATCATTTGTGTTGTGCCTTGTACTGTTTAGAATTTTCACAAAAAGTAACTTTCTAGTCTTCATAAAGGCTTTTAAGTTTTTGTCTGCTCCAACCAACCAAGGAGTTCCACGTAACTAGCTTCTGCTAGAGAAATCTTAGCGGGGGCAACATACATCACTCTGGGAATGGAATTCTCCTAAAGAAAAATGACTTGACTACACTGTCTACCCAGATATGGATGGCTGGCAAACTTTTTGTGAAGGGTTGGAGAAGAATATGTGGGTCCTAACTGCCCTCCCTGTTGCAACCATAGATAGTACCGAGACTTCGATTTGACTTTGATCTTTTTTGACTTCACAGTGGGATGAAAGCCATGCACAGTCAGCAGAAACCAAGCATTGAATGTTGCTTTTTCCTGTGGACTGTAGAGTCCACTGCAACGCTTTAGTGGCAGCCGACAATCATGGCTTCCATTAGCAACACCACCACATAGGGAAGCTACCAGACCCCACGAAGTGCTTTTCAATTTCATCACAGTATTCGCTATGTAGGACATGTGACTTTACATAATCTCACATAAAATAGACTGCAGTAGGTGATTCAGCAGTTGCATGCTAATGATACATGTGTTCTAAACTTGTCTCAGGGAGGTTGAGTTAAACTATGTTGTTCACGACTGAAAACTCAATTCTGTCTTTCCTACATTTGTCCCTGTTGTCTTAACTCACTCATATTCCTCCCTGTTTCCTTTCTGGTAACAACGAATTGGTTTTATAGTCTAAGAGTAGATTTTCATTCTATTTAGTTCATCTGTTTGTTTTGTCTAAATACCACCTAGAGATGAAATGATAGGGTGTTTGTCTTTTCCATCTGACTTACTTCACTAAGCATGATGCCCTCTGGGCCCCCGTTGTTGCAAGTGGCAGGATTTTATCTTGATTATCCAGGTTGTCAGCTGGAACCTTTGATGGGTTGGGCCCATCAAGAGTAGGTTGTGGAGCAATTGCTTCAATGTGTGTATGTTGGGAGTTTACGAAATGAATTAAGACCTGAATTTTCTGCCTTCAAAATTCTCCTAACTTACCTGAATGTTTTTAAAGCTACTCTTTACTCTCAAGGCGAGAGGAAATTAGAAAAAAAAAAAAAAGAAAATACCAATTTTGCATCTGCCTTCTCCCTCTTCCTTCTTTTTCCCTTCCTCCCCCCATCTTAGAATGAAATAGACTGGTATAACATCTATGTCCAATTCCTAATTTCCTAGATTTTTCTTTTGTTTCTGAGCCACACCCATATTAACTCAATACTGAGACAGCCAACGTTAGTAAATAAGTTTCATGTTTCCATGAATCAATCCTGGCAGTTCTCAGAGACCATCCTTGGTGCCAGGGATCGAACCTGGGTTACCTATGAGCAATGCAAGTGCCTTACTTACTGTATAATCTCTGCAGCCTTCCTAACTCTTATTTAAAATTCTAGCATCAGAACTGAGAATTAAAAGAGCAATTCTAAAACTTGTTTTGAGAATCCCAGTCATATATACTTAATGGAAATCCATGGAATTTATAAAATACTTGAACAAAAACCATTTTCTAATCTACTATCTTATTTACTGGGGCATGCACGTGGCCAACCTGGCCAACCCGGGTTTAATTCCTCCACCCCTCTCGGAGAGCCTGACAAGCCACCAAGAGTATCCCACCTGCATGGCAAAGCCTGGCTAGCTACCCGTGGTGTATTCGATATGCCAAACACAGTAACAATTGTCACAATGGAGACATTACTGGGCCCGCTAGAGCAAATCGATGAACAACAGAAGGACAGTTGTACAGTGCAGCGCTACATATATATGTATTTTTTAGATATATATGTATACATATTTTTCTTTTACTCTTTTCTTTTACTTTTTTCTTTTACTCTTTTTACTTTTACTCTTTTCTTTTACTTTTTACTCTTTTCTTTTACTTTTCTTTTTACTCTTTTCTTTTACTCTTCCCCAAAGTTTCATTTTGGGGAAGTCTGAAGTTTTTCTCTTAGTCTCTCCATTACTGATTTTTAAACCATACTTTTCTACTTATGGAGACAATATTTTCTAATTTTTGCTCTTTTTTTCTCATATTGTTAATATTTCTTTATTGGAACATTCAAATCAACATGAAAAATGAGGTTAATTTCCTATCTTAAAAAATTGCCTTTAATCTTTGCCTCTACTGCTAATGCTACATTTCTTGGTTTGTTACAATTTTCAGAAAAAAATTTCCAAACAGTTCTTTGTCTCCTGTTTTTGCCTTATTTTCTGTTCATTCAAATTAGCCTCTGACCTCATATTGTTGTTGAAAAATTCTATTTGTTTTCCCTAAAACATCTCTCTGCAAAGTCTCCTAAATACTTTCTTGTTGAATTCCTCATTACACATCAGTTCCTGACTGTTAACTCACTTTTCAATAGCACTGTACAGAGCTGTGTACTTCTTCCAATATCCAATATCCTCTTCCAATACTGTTCTCCAGGTTGCCACCCCCTTAGATTTCCTTCCGCTTCATTTGTGTCTTCTTTTCTAATTTTTTAAATTACATCTTTCTTTCTCCCTCACCTTTCAAGTATACAGTGCCTAACAGCTTCAACTCCAGACTTCTTCACTTAGTTTAGCCTTTTGGCCATCTCATACAATCTTGTAGTTCTTACAGTCACTATCACTATCACTATCACTATCACTATCACTATCACTATCATCCCCTTGTTCTTCAATTCGCTCGAGCAGGCTCAGTAACATCTCCATTTGTCCCTGTCACATGCAAGTGTAGCCCGATGACATATTGGGGTCTCCTTCAGGGTCAAGGGAATGAGGACCATTCATTGTTACTTTTTTGACATATCGAGTATGCCACGGGTAGCTTGTCAGGCTCTACTGTGTGGGCAGGACACTCTCGGTAGCTTGCCGGGCTCTCCGAGATGGATGGAGGCTTTTGGGGCAGCCTCTAATCATCTTTACAGGTGTTCCTAGTCAGGCATATAGGTGGGTATGATACTTTCAGTAGCCTGCCAGGTTCTCTGGGAGTGAGAACTAGAGAATAAGAGGTTGCTTCCGGGAGCTTGGTTTTATAGTCTCTGGATGGCTGCTGATGGGGTTACAAGGCAGTTGGTGGGTGTAACTGTCTAGCTACTGGAAGGTGGGGGAGCTGGGCGGAGGAGACCTAGTCCCGAAATGAGCAGGCTTGGAGATCTCAGCCCCAGGTCCCACACACCTGGGTTCCTCTGCTGGTTCCTCATCAAAGCATGTGGAGAGTCGTCTCAGCATGGTTTGGGCTGGAGGGAAACTCAACCCGCCCTCTTCCAAGGGAACCAGTGAGGACAGACAGGCGCAGGGGCAGGAGACTCTGCCTTGTTTTCTCCTTACTACAGGTTCTTACAACAGGTCCTGAAATTACATTGGAATATCGGCCTCTGTATTAACTCAACACTGAGACAACCAAAGTTAATAAATAAGTTTCATGTTTCCATTTGGTGAGATACAGAAACCTGCCACTGACCATCTCATTTGGCTGAAAATCTATCCTGCCGGCTGCTCCAAATAAATCCTTGATCTTCTGGGAAAGTCCCCTTGATTTTATCTTGCACACAAAGACTGGTCCTTCCCTACCTATCATGACCCTTTCCTCGGTTTCATTTACTCATGGTCAACTGCAGTCAAAAACAATACTAAGTATAAGATGATTTGAGACTCAGTATGTTTAAATGAACTTTCATGACAGTGCATTGCTAATGACTGTTTTTATATTTTTAAAGATTGTTGTTATTCTCTTATTATGCTAATTCATGAAAAAATTTGTCATAGATATGTGTGCATATAGTAAGAAAGCAATTATTATATATAGGGTTTGATATGCACTAGAGGGTGAAGAATCAGAATCTAGTCATTTCTCAGTGTTCCCTTTGCTACCACTGGGTAGAAGCCCATATTATCTTTTCCTGTAATACTGCGATGGTCTCTGTTTTCTTTTCCTCTGGGGGATAAACTGTATGGTCCTTGGAGTCTGTTTCCAATGTGGTGTTGGGGTGTATGCAATGATGGGGATCAAACATAGGACCCCCAGCATCCAAATGTACTCTAGCCTTTCAGCTGTCTCCCTCACCCTAGTCTCTCTCTGCTTTTAAGATAAGTCATCCTATTTAATACAGCCTATTCCCAACATACCAGATAGAGCAATTCTTGAAAATGTAAATCATTTTACTTATGAGAAAACTTCCAGTTTCATAGTAAAACCCAAAACTTTGTTCTGTTTTGATTTTCTGAGCCACTTCTTATTTTTTTTTTTTTTTTTTTTTTGCTTTTGGGTCACACCCGGCAATGCACAGGGATTATTCCTGGCTCTGCACTCAGAAATTACTACTTGTGGTGCTCAGGGGACCATATGGGATGCTGGGAATAGAACTCAGGTTGGCCACGTGCAAGGCAAACGCCCTACCCGCTGTGCTATTGCTCCAGCCCCATCTGAGCCACTTCTACTGGTGCACAGGGTTGCTCTCTGCTCTGTGCCTAGGGAAATTGTTCCCAGTGACCAGGTGGCACCATATGGGATCTACCTTACCTCCTGAATGCCAACCTTGTGCTCAGCCCACTGATCTATCTTTCCAGCCGCAAACGAAAAATCATAAATTCTAAGCATGGATTGAAGTGTTCTCCCTCATTTAGCCTCTCAAACTGTTTTGCGTAAATTACCTTAGGGTTGAGGCTTTATCTGACCAACCTACTTGCAATTATAGCCTATTTACCACTCATTAGCCTCACACTTCCACTTAAACTATTGGATGTTTTATTGCACTTCTTTGTCTTTTGGTAGCTCTGGGTATTAAACTCAAGGTCTTACACATGCAAAGGTAAGTGCCTACTGCTGAATATTTCCTGGCCTCTATTGCATTTTTAACCTTCTAACATTGCCATAGCAGAAACTCTTAGTGTCTATCAAATATTTAAGTCCTTCCGTAGACTTCACCGTCTTTATATTAGCACAGGGATAGATGACCAATATTGGCCAATAAGATTTGAGCAGAAGTTGGCCATTTGTTAGTCAAGACAGATTTCATCTCTTCGGTTATTTATACTTCATTTCTGTATACAATAAATTTAAATATCACTTTTCCTGATGGGGGGGATGAGTGTATCCAATTTATAGCAAACTGTGTTAAAAAGAAATTTTTATCTGATTGCTATTGTTTCATTTTTTAGTCAAGTCTAATTGGTATTGGGCATTTATTTTGCAGCAGCTGAAAGTAACTTGTACCAATACAATTCTATATTTTCCAGTATCCATCTCTGAAGTAGAGAAAGTCCCTTTTAACTAGGTAGCACTTGCTTTTATGGCTACTAGAACAATAAACCCTCCAAAGATTTGTTTCTCATTTTGGCAAATTAAGTCCCCCTTCCTGAGTGGGTTCTGGGCAATATCCAGGCCAGTGATGGGTAAGAGGTAACTATTTTTTCCCTCCTGCTCATGTCTATTTACCTGCATACTCTAACAAGTCCAGAGGAGAAAAATGGAATTTTAGACATAAGTTTGGGTTGTAAGGAGCTCTTTGTGTCTCGTAAGTAGTACATTGTACAAACCTCCTATATGTACAATGTATAAGAGTTTATTGGAGATTTTTAAAATTTTGTTTTCTTTTGGGACATACCTGGCTGAGGACTGACTCTTGGCTTTGTGCTCAGGGATCACGCCTAGCAGTGCTCAGGGGACCACTTGTGGTATAGAGAATGGAGTCATGGTTGAGAACCCTGTACTTTTTAGAAGAAGCGGAACAAAACCACCCAAAAAAACTTTAGGCAGATGGATAAGCGAAAAAAGTAAAGAGAAATTTATTAATTATGTGCAAAACTTTAGTTTTATATGAGAGAGATCCAACAAAGCTGTCACACACTTATCTGGCACCATGACAGGTTGGACCATGCTCCAACAAGTATAGTGAGAGTGAAAACAACGGGAATGTAAAAAGAATTTTCTTGGGCAAAGGTGATTTCTCCCAAAGGCTTTCCATTTTCAAAAGGAGAAAACTTTTCCCCAGGAGCAAAGATGAGTGCCTGGGCCTTGGAACTTGAAATCCTTTTAACATATTATGCATATGAAAATTCTTGTCTCAAGGATTCCATTTTGCTCCCACCTGGGGTCTATCCTACCTCAGACCCCCTACATGCAAATGTCATCTTTTGATCACTCAGGATGTAGGAATTACCAAGAAGCCCAACAAAGGACAGATCCTTTGTCTTTGGCTAATTTACTTCAAATGTAAATGTCTCTGAAGAGGGCCTGCTTGTCAAAACTATAAAAATAGAAAAGTCTGTATTTTAAATTGAAGAAGGCATAGGATTCGCTCTGTCTGACTTCTTCCTCAGGGCAACCCTGAAAACTCTGAAGTAAATTAAGTTCTTTCTTTTATCCAATAGTGTCGAAAGATTTATTTAAATTGACAGAAAAAAAGAAGGGGAAGGTCAGTTAGGGATGTTATTAGGGGGAATAGAGTTATGTAGTTTTAAGTTCTTTCTTCTGCTTTGGAAATGGAAGATTAGGTCTTTCAAGGAGAAGCCCTTAAGGAAGAATATTATATGTAAATATTCTCAAAGACAGCCTCTATCTGCCTTCAGAGTCCCTTCCAAGAAATTAACCATCAGCCAAGGACATATTTTGAGGTGACAGATTTTTGCTCCCCTATAATATATAGTAGAATTTGATAGTAACAATCTTACCTAGGAGTCACTGTCACTGTCACTGTTCTCCTGTTGTTCATCAATTTGCTCAAGCGGGCCCAGCAACATCTTCGTTGTGACAATTGTTACTGTGTTTGGCATATCAAATATGTCACTGGGAGCTTGCCAGGCTTTGCAAAGTGGGCAAGATACTCCCGGTAGCTTGCCGGGCAAGGGAGAAAAACATGGGCTGTGATGGGTTCTAACCAAGTTTTGCTGAGTTAGTGTGCTAATAGATTTCATTTGATGTAGAAACTTTGGATTAATACTCTATGCTGATCGTCCTGAGGATTTGAGAAAAGTCACAGATTTCTGGAGAGAAGAATTGGGATATTAGTCTAGAGAACCTTGGTAGGGTTTGGGACTGCATCCAAGGAGCAGTAGTGAAAAGGCCAGAGAAGGGAGCTTTGGTTAGTGTGAGGTTTGCTTGAATCAAATGGCAAACAGCTGATGAAATAATGACAGAATCAGAGATCACCCTGTCCCCAGTGCAGAAGATAAGTCTTATGGCCCACCTGGCACCAGGAAACTGACATGCTTTCTCACACCAATGCCCTACAGATAACAGAAGGTCAAACGCAACAGTCTCTCTGTCTCTGTTCCTTTTCCCACCCAAGACAACTTAAAATCCCACTTAGGCTTTCCCTGGGCGAGGCTCAATGTTAGCCTCATCAGGGACCGGGAGGGTCCGACTAGACAACACCCCAGTAAACTTCTCTTATTTCTTCACTCATCTCTATCTGTCTGTCTGCACTGGGTGAGGTCTCTGATCTGTCAGTTAGTTTACATTTTAGAGAAATAATTATTTTTTTTTTAGGTAAGAACAGTATTGGACTATATAGTAAGGTGCGTGCATGCGTGCATGTGTGTGTGTGTGTGTGTGTGTGTGTGTGTGTGTGTGTGTGTGTGTAAGAGCTAGGCAAATAAATAGTTGATAAATGTAACTATTTGTAAATAAAATAGATTTACTAAAATCTAGATAGCTGAATGGATTAGATATAAATGCCAAGAAATACAAAAATAAATATCTAGGAGAATTGTCTTTAGGGTGTTGTCATTTATTGAAGGGATTTTTGTTGGAAGGAATTTGAATGGAAGGGGTTTTGAAAAAAAGAAGGGCATAAGAAACATTTTGTCCTGGTCCTACCTAAATGGAGACTGAACATCAAAATTGAAAACAAAAAATGCCATCAGGATATCTCTGGTGCAAATGCTCTCTCGATTTAAGATAGAGAAGATGATATAACTCAACCTGTAAATACAGCTAGTTAACATAGGAGAGTAAAACTCTGCACCCTGAACTGTATCTTTTTGGAAGGAGGGTTATTTCCTGGAGTGAAGGCTCCTGGAGGAAGCAGGGCTGGGGCTCAGGGAGCAGAAATTAGCCAAACTGAACAGTGATGCCCAGATCTCTTTGGTTGAGGGATTGGCCTCCAGCAAGAAGGCACTTCAGCCTCTAGCCCCAAGTTTGACCTTCTTAAAAAGACATTTACATGTGTTAAAACCTAAAAAGCAGCTCTTAAACTTTCATTCCAGCCTCCCAACCGGACTATTAAATCCCAATCTACTGAGAGTTTCACTCTCTTTCAAAATGTAATCTTAAAGCAATCCGTCGGGAGTTCCAGTGCTAATAGGTGAGCTCTGGCCCTGCCTTCTAGAGCAAAGGCAGCTCTACCTACAATCTACATCTTTCTATCAAAACGTTGCCCCTCCCTCCTTCCCCTCTGTAGAAGCCTGTGTGCAAACCCTGGCAAGCTGTTACTCAATTCATGACTCATTGAATGAAGCCAAAGTGACCTCCACATGCCCAAATATCATTTTTAACAGCTATTTCCATTTATTTATTTATTTATTGCTTTTTTTTGTGCCACACCCTGCGATGCACAGGGGTTACTCCTGGCTCTACACTCAGGAATTACTCCTGGTGGTGCTCAGGGGACCATATGGGATGCAGGGAATCAAACCCGGGTCGGCTGCGTGCAAGGCAAACGTCCCTACCTGCTGTGCTAGTGCTTCAGCCCCTCCATTTCCTTCTCTATTTTCAATGGGAACACACTGTTTGACATCAGCCTGGTTTTTTTTTTGGGGGGGGGGGCTTCCTTGCTAAGCCCCTAACTGCCTTCATTCTAATTCCTTTCTATTCTCTTTTTTTGAGCTGAGCTATAAGGGAATGAGTCCTGAAACCTCGTGGGTGAGTTTCTCAGCTTTCTTGGTATATCTGAATTATGAAGGAGGCGTCTATATTATTATTAAATCTCCAGTTTAGGCTTTTTTCCAAAAGTACCAATCTGGCTGATCCTTACCTGTTTGTGTCACCTCTGAAGAACCCAGAGATACATGGGATAATCACTTTGGAGGGTTGCCACAGGAGTTCATGTTAGAATTCGGAGTCAAATCAAAATCACCCCTTTTTGCAATATAGTTCCACATCTCAGTGGAGTATTCCTTTTTTTCTTTTCACTTTTTTTTAAAGCATACTAATAATACATATAGACACCAAATAATTTCCTAAATTCATTTGCAAAACAACCCACTTTGTCTAGCAATACAGTCCTACCTTATTTCTTCTTTTTTCTTCTACAATAAATGAAAAGTCTTTTGGGTGGTGTTTACCTAAAATACAGTTAAGACAGGTACATTACAAATACATTTCATACTAGAAATGACAATACAGTTAAGCCCTATTGCTTTAATTTGCATTTACTTATATTGATGGCATATATGAATTAAATTGCTTGAAAGACTGGTCTTAATTTATTGGGAATAATTTAGAACTCTTTGTTTGAAGTACGTACTTATTGCCTAAAATGTTATAAAGTCATACTTCACGTTCATGCCTTTTCAAGTATCTACCATATACACTTTTGATTAGATACAATCTTGCTTAGCCAATATTTAAGTGAACCAATCCTGTTTTCTATCTTTTTGGAAAAGCTACAGCATTGAAAAAAAATGAGATGTCATTACTACTAAAACTTTAGTATTTCCATCCACTTATGCTGAATCAATGCCAAGAACTTTATTTTATACGTTTTTAATTTTATTTTTATAATTCAGCCTCAATGCAGTCTGCTACAAGTTTAATCAAGGGAAACCAAGG
>JAOXYA010073129.1:0-11532 GCA_028565675.1 Sorex palustris
CCTGAAAGAGCCTCCAATCATTGGGAAAGATGAGTAAGGAGAGGCTGCTAAAATCTCAGGGCTGGGACAAATGGAGACGCTACTGGCACCCGCTCAAGTAAATCGAGGAATAATGAGATAACAGTGATAACAGGGGTGACGGGTTGGGCCACCTCTGGCCATGCTGAGGGCACCCTCCTGAGGGCTCAAACCCGGGTCCTCTGTGTGCAGAGCTCTTAGAGCCTCACCCAGACCCCACCATGGGGACTTGTGATTCTCACATGACCCTGAAACACCCTCAGAGAATATCTCACACCAATCAGCCTGCTCATCCCTGTTATTTCCCTGATTCAGGCCCCGCCCGGCGTGCTCAGGGCTGACTCCTGACCCTGTGCTCAGGCATCACTCCTGGCAGGGCTCAGGGGACCTGATGGGATGCCGGAGATCAAGCCCAGGCCGGCCATGTGCAAGGCCAACATCCTCCCCTCTGTGCTATTGCTCCACATCAATACTTCCCTTATCCCTTTAGTCTTGTGCATGCCATGAAATAGATGCTCAATAAACAGTTATTCCAGACACCCCACAAGACTGCCCATCTCGCCCTAAACCAGAAGTCGGGGAGAGGATGGAAAGGCTGGGAGACAGCTTTCACTTCGTTGGGGATTTTCCCGGTGACCTCAGGTGGGGCAGGCAGCTGCGTGTGGTCCTGTTGATGTGCCCTGACCCTTCTGGTAAATGCCTCCATTAATCCCCCCGCCTGGGCCCTGGGCTCAGGTTTCCGCGTCAGGCAGATGTTGTCCAGAACCCTCTGAGTCCTTAATCCTCAGGGCTCCAGCCTCTGTCCTTACAAGGGAACAACGGGCTTGCTGAAGCCACCATCTGTGCCTCGGTTTGTAAATGCTCACAAGGGTGGGGGGAGGTCTCTATAGTAACGGCGAACAACCATGGAGAGGGCTGCATGCCACGTGCGTGCGTGCATGTGTGTGTGTGTGTGCGCGTGCGTGTGTGCATGTGTGTGTGTGTGTGTGTGCTCGGAGCACTGAGGGAGAAGGCAGGGGATGGAGGAGAGGGACAATCATCCCACACCCTGATTCAGAAACCTATTTTTTTTTTGCTTTCATGATAAGCTATTAATGAATCTTCACCACGGCTGGATCATTATCCCAGAGATAATCAGCTACTAAGATTCCTCCCTGGAGTCGCTGGCGGGGGTGGGGGGTCTTTTTTAAAGAGATCCATTCCTTTCCGATCACGAGAACCTGCCTCCCTTCTGGGACACGGGCAGACATGAGCGACGGGCATCGTGGGGTGGGAGGGGAAGAGAGAGAATGGACGGCAGGAGCCCGGGGGAGCTCCAGGGAGAAGGGAGCTGACCTCCCCCCACCTAGTCGCTGGGCTGACGGGGATTCTGAAATGCCAGCTGCATGATTCTGAGTTTTGTGGTTTGGGGACCACACCCAGCGGTGCTCAGGGCTGAGTCCTGGCTCTGAACTCAGGGCATGGTGCTGGGGAGCGAAGCCGGGGTGGTGCCCGTGCAAGACAAGTGCCTGCCGGCGGTCCTGACGTCCCATCCCCAGCTACCATGCTGCAGGGAGGCAGAAGGGAGCCCCCGGAAGGCCCCAGAACAGCCAAGAGAAGATGGATTCTTGTGTTTAAACAAACCTGTTGAGGGGTCAGAGAGATAGTCCAGGGAGCGGGACCGAAGCGATACTATGGTGAGGAGGACGTTCGCCTCACACGCGGAGGACCCGGGTTTGATCTCCAGCATCCCATAGGGTCCCCCGAGCACCACCAGGAGTGATCCCTGAGCTTAGAACCCAGGAGTAACCCTTGAGCATTGCCAGATGTAGTCCTAAAACAAACAAGCGAAAGAAATAGGGGATTAGTGCTTGCCTACTCAGTTCAATTCCCCATCGGGCCCCAGGGTGCCGCCAGAAGTGATCTTCAGTGATCCTGAGCATCCTGGGTACTCCCCCAAAACAAAATGAAGTCAACCAACTTGGGGCCAAAGCGATAGTACAGCAGGGAGGGTGTTTGCCTTGCATGCAGCTGACCCGAGTTCGATTCCCAGCATCCCATATGGTCCCCTGAGCACCGCCAGGAGTAATTCCTGAGTGCAGAGCTGGAGTAACCTCTGAGCATTGCTGGGTGTGACCCAAGAAGCAAAAAAAAAAACAAAAAAAAATTAACCAACTTGTCAGGCTCAAAGGGACTTCCTGGAACTGAATGAGGAGAAGTGGTGGCAGGGGACAATGGGTTTCCCTCTCCATATGTTTTCAAGAGGTGACCAGAGTGGATCTTGAGGAGAAAATACACACTTTACACACCCGGTGTATTAGGTGGCTGAAAAAGAAGGCAACGGGACTGGAGAGACAGCACAGCGGGGAGGGTGTTTGCCTTGTACGAGGCTGACCCAGGCTTGATCCCCAGCGTCAGAAGTGAATCCTGAGTTGAGGGTACCTGAACATCACCAAGTGTGACCCAAAAAGCCGAAATAATGAAGAGGATGGGATGGAGCGACAGCACAGCCGGCCGACCTGGGTTCAATCCCCAGCATCCCATATGGTCCCCAGAGCACCGCCAGGAGTAATTCCTGAGCATCGCCAGGTGTAACCTAAAAAAAAAATAATAATTATGAAGAGGAGGAGGAGGAGCAGGAGCAGGAGGAAGAGGAGGGGGAAGGGGAAAGGGAAGAGGAAGATAATGAAGACAATAATTTCCAGCACAGACAAATGAGAATGAAAAACCAGAATGGGGCCTTGGAGCCATAGTAGAGCAGGTAGGGGGAGGGGGATGATCACCTAGCATGAGATCCAGCACCCCAAAGGGTTCCCTGAGCACTGCCCAGAGTGATCCATGAGAGCCAGGAGTAACCCCTGAGCTCCGCTTAGGTGACCTAAAAACAAACAAATATCTTTTGCTTCTTTTGGGGGGGTCACACCCAGCAATGCACAGGGGTTCCTCCTGGCTCTGCACTCAGGAATTACTCCCGGTGGTGCTCGGGGGACCATACGGGATGCTGGGAATCGAACCTGGGTTGGCCGCGTGCAAGGCAAACGCCCTACCCGCTGTGCTATCGCTCCAGCCCCCAACAACAAAAAAATCTTTTTAAAGAAAAAGTAAAGCCAGAAGGAAGGGTAGCAGATGCAGCTGATGCCAGTTCCATCCCTGACTCTGCATGCCCCCCAAAGAACCCTCGGGGTCACCCCTCAACATCATATGATGTGCCCCCCAAACAAATAAAATAGAATGCAGATCTCTTAGGGGGAAAAGCTGGACAGTTCATTAGAAAGTCAACCCTGACCCAATACTCTTGCCCTGGGACACAGCCAGGGGACGGGTAGGTAATTAGCCTGCAGATATGAAAAGCCATCGTCTACACACACACACAGTATGTGAATATTTAACATGCTTTAATCTCCGCCACTGAACCTGGTGTCCCAGAACTAAGATATGGTTAAACAAACCCAGAGTGCCACGGCAGAATGAGGGGGGCTCATCTCTCATGCACGAGCCAGCCTGCAGTTCAGAGGGCAGGCCACTTCCAGACAGCTCTGTGCTCTGTGAGGTTCATTCTGGACGTTCCTGGCATGATGGTACAGTGGGGCAGGTATTGGCCGAGCTCGAGGCTGACCAAGCGTCCATCTGCAGCACCCCCCAGGCTAGTGCTAGTGCTCTGCTGTGCTCCACTTCCTAGTTTTTTTGTTTGCTTGTTTGTTTGGGAGCCACATCTGGCAATGCTCAGGGGTTAGTCCTGGCTATGAACTCAGGAATTGCTCCTGGCGGTGCTCAGGGGACCCAATGGGATGCCGGGGACTGAAACTGGGTTGGCCACATGCAAGGCAAATGCCCTCCTTGCCGAACTTTTCGCTCTGGCCTCTCATCCCCTAGTTTCAATTTTATGTGTGTCTTGTTTTGTTTGGGGGCCACACTTGTCAGGGCTCAGGGATTACTCTGGGTCCGCACTCAAGGATCACTCCTGCTGGGCTTGGGGGACTGTATGGGGTGCTGGGGATTGGACTTGGGTCAGCTGCGTGCAGGGTAATTGCCCTATTTGCTCAACTATCTCTCTGGCCCCAGTTTTTGAGAGGTATTTTTGTCTGTTTTTTGGGGGGGGTCACACCCAGAAATTCTCAGGAGTTACTCCTGGCTCTGCACTCAGGAATTACTCCTGGTGGTGCTTTGAGAACCATATGCGATACCCAGAATCAAATCGAAGTCGGCTGTATGCAAGGCAAATGCCCTACCTGCTATATCATCGCTCTGACCCAAGTTTCCTCCGTTTTGATTTCTTAAAGCTGGAGTGATAGTACAGTGGGTAGGCTGTTTGCCTTGCACGCGGTCAACCTGGGTTCAGTCCCTGTTACCCCATACGTAACACTGCCAGAAGGAGCAATTCCTGAATGGAGAGCCAGGAGTAACCTCTGAGCATCAGCATGGGTGTCCCAAAAATACCAAAAGAAAAAAAAAAGCACGGCATTAAATTATCATTGATCTTGATGACTGTGGTGTAGTGTGGTGTAGTGTTGTGGTGTGTGTGCACGTGCACGCACTCCCCCTTAGGTGCCAAGCGCACCCTAATTCTGGTGAACAGTTAGTCCCAGCATGTGATCCACAGTGATGCCTTGTCCCAGTCCTCCTCACTGAGGTGAGGCAACCTTCCTCAGCACTTCCCAAGCTGAGAGCAGAAAGGCAGGGAGGGGCAGCTGGGGAGGACAAACAGGGCGCATCTTCCCTGAGTTTGAACCCGTGTCTGTGGGGGGATTCTTTAGCTGGACTCAGATCTTGCTCCACACAGCCGCAAGGAGAGTTGAGATGGGCTTTAAGTCAAGTAATCAAGGATCTGGGGCTGGAGGAATAGCACAGTGGGTAGGGCATTTGCCTCGCACGCGGCCAACCCAGGTTCGATTCCCAGCATCCCTTATGGTCCCCCGAGCACCACCGGGAGTAATTCCTGAGTGCAGAGCCAGGAGTAACCCCTGAGCATTGCTGAGTGTGACCCAAAAAGCAAAAAAAAAAAAGTGATAAAAAATCTAGGTTGTGGCAGCGGCACCAAGGAAACCAGGTGATTTGAGACCTGACCTGTGCACACGGGCATCTCGACAGCCCGAGACTAGGGTGAGCCCTGAGGAGCTGCGGGGGGGGGGGGTCTGAGGAGCTGCAGCCACTGTTCCTGCACGAAACATTCGGTGATTTGGTCCTGTGGAAACTACTCAGCTCCGGCCAGTTGGAGTCACCTCCTGTCCCCAAAAACCTGCCCTGTGGATGGAACCAGAAAAAAAAGTGCCGGGCTCAGTGTCGGCTCCCTTGGCACAGGGAGTGAGCGTGCACAGATGCACACTCAGATAACATACGCACCCACATAAACACACATACACACACTCACATAAACACACATGCACTTACATGCTCATATACATACACACATACATATACACACAAACAGTGACACACAGATACAGACACATAATACACGCACACACATTGACACAAATATACACATAGTGACACACAGATACATATGCATGTAATACACGTGCACACACTCACACAAACATGCATATACATACAGGCGCACTCACACACAGACACACACACACACATCTCTGAGCCTTCCATTCCCAACGGGCCTCAGTTTCTCTTTCTGAAACTGCTCCCCCCCACCCGTTGCCCTGCAGCTATATTTCCCCATCAGGTAAGAGCTCTAGCCCGGAAGGGAGAGAAGCTATTACTATGGCCCCCCACCCCAGGCAGGGGTGGGGGATGGGGTGGGAAACACAACGCAAAGTTCAGAGCCTCCTGTCGAAGTGGGGTCCCGAGGGAGACCCTAAGGATCCTAGTGAGAGCCCCCTCCCCTGCAGAAAACACCTACACCACTTTTGGGGGGTGGGTGGGGGGAGGGGGGACGGGGAACCTGGAGTCAGACTTTTATTCTGAAGCTAAGGCCACAACCTATGAGGTAATCTCCGAAGCTGCACGCGAGGCGTCATCCCATTGGCTCCCGGGCCGAGCCCCGCCCCCGGCTCCCGGAGCCCCGCCTCCCCGCGGAGCCCATAAAAGGGCCGAGCGCGCTCGGCGGGGCCGGCCGCTGCCTGGACACCTGTAGACTGGGGCCCGAGCGGGGAGCAGGTGAGGCACCCGGGGAGCCGGCCCGCGGCTGCGTGGGCGGAGAGGGGGAGCGGGGAGGCTCCGAGGGGCCTGGCGGGGAGCCCGGGGGAGTCACGCCGGGGCGCAGATCCACGCGCGGAGGCCTTTTTCCAGGTGGCAACAAAGGCAGGGCAACTGGACGGCGTGCCAGGCAGGGACGGCGGGCAGGTGAGTCGCTGGCGCCGTGCCCCGAGGTCGGTCGGAGGCAGGCGCGAGAGAGAGCTGCAGCCCGCCCTGGCGAGGGCAAAGACCCCTCCCAAGGCGAGGGGGCGAGGAGAGGGGCGCTCGTTAAGTTTTCTTCGCACCCGCCCCCAGGCTGACGACGCCGACGCCCCCCACCCCGGCCCACCAGGACGGGCAGTGGCTCTTGGATTCAGCGTTCAGCACCGGGGCTCCGGACAGCTGCGCGGCGGCGGCGCGGGCTCCTTTTCAGCACCGGGACGGCGGACAGCTCCCGCGGGCGGAGCCCCGGTGGGCACCGAGGGCTCCTCGCCAGCAAGCGCTGTGGGGGTCGGGAGCCAGGGAGAAGGACGGTGACCTAGAGGTGCCCAGCGCTCCCGGAGACTTGCCCCATTGTTTCAGACGCTCTCGAGTCTCTTTTTCCCTCCCAGCCCAACAGGTGTGACGGCCGGTCTGGAGGACGCGGTGGCTGACCGAGATGTTCCCGGGAAAACTCCCACTAAAAGCAACTGTGCCAAGCATTTTGCACACAGCACATCGCGCGCGCTTCCACCCCAGGACGGGGTGGGGTGGGGGGTCATCCCAGACTTCTCCTGCTGAGAGTTGAGACCCACTCAAAGGGCAGCCCCCTCCCCACCCCGTAGGCTCAGGACGACCATGGAAATGGGAGGGAGTGGACACGCGTAGTGATCTCAGGTGCGACAGCTCAACTCAGGTGAAGGGAAAGATCTGGATGCGGGTGGAGGGGCAGGAGGGGGTCTCAGGTGGCAAAGGGGGTGTTGTGTGCCAAAGGCGGCAGAGAATCCTGGAGCGATCATGGTCTGGTGCTGCGTGGAAGACTAGTGATTTTGTTGTTCTGATATACTACGACAACAAGTCATAGCTTCCCCACAGCGCAGACCCCTGGCAGCCTCCCGCCCCTTGCGCCAACCCCCCAAGATGGATAAGCAAGAGATAAACGGGGTGATGGGTGGAAATAGGGGACCAGCGGGGGGAGGGATGGCTCCCCCCTAGGGGTGGTGGGCTGGCAAATCCCATGGGAGAAGTCAAGGAGGCGAATAAGATGGGGGGGTTACCCTGCAAATCTGTACCAATATTCAGCCCTTGTTCAGCCCCGGCTAGCTGGAGCAGTGTCTCTGTCCCCAGCCCGAGGCCCTTTCCCAGCTCACGGCGCCATCCAGGGAATCCAGAGGGGCTGGTGAGGGGAACCACCCCCCAGACCACGTTGCTATGGAGACTTTTCAATTAAGGTTCCAGGAAATTATTTTTCTTCCTGCACCATCCACTTCCCCCACTCCCTCCGTTCTCCGCCACCACATCCCCCCGCAGTGGAGCGTTCTTGGCGCTGGGCTAAATGTGGATCTGGGAGGTGACTCAGGTCATTGTCCTGGAGGCTCGCCCCACCGACTCTGCGACGTTCACGTGGAGCCCACTCGGACTCTCTGTGCCCGTACTGCACCCGTGGCTGGGAGTGTGTCCCCACAGCCCCCCGCGCCCACGATCACTCGCCCTTAGCCACCCGCTTGGGAGGTGTGGGGGAGGGAGACGCTCCTCTGGCCTCAGTGCCTCAGACAGCCCCCTCCTCCGGGAATTGATGGCTCCAGCTGTGGTGGCAGCTGTCACCCAGCGCCCAGCCTGGACAGAGCCTGCGTGCTGTGTTGTACTTTCACTGCTTGTTCACTCGTGGGCACCAGGCTTGAGTACCCGGGGCTCAGTACACTTGTGGCGAACACTCCCAGGCACAGGGGGAGAAACGTGTCCGTCCGTCCATCAACGGGGCAATGACTCCAACCAAGGCGCTTCTGCGCACCCACGGAGACCCCGTGCGTGTCCTTAGTGTCGCCTCCCAAGACGTTAAAATGTGGCGGTGGCTTCAGGTGTTTATTGGGGGAGTATAATTAAATTTGTGGACACTCAAGGGCCCCTTCAGCCCACTAACAGCCCCAGGAGAGCGCCAGGCTCATTTAATTAGCAATTATGAGACATCGATTCGTCATTAGCTCTGGCAACTCTGACTCTCTCCTTGGCCCCAGACAAATGAAATCTGCCTCTTCTCCCGGGAACCCTGCCTCAGTGGGTCTATTGACAAGCTGAGGAGGGGCAGGAGCAATCGGACAGTGGGGAGAGCGCTTGCCTGGTTCACAGCCCCGGCCCAGGTTCGATCCCCCCCACCGCACCCCATCGGTCCCTTTGCACAGAACCAGAAGTAATTCCTGAGCACCGCCGGGTGTGGCCCACGAACAAAGTCTGTCGCCCCTGGCTGACGCTCCATAGCGCACTGGAACACCTGATGGACCCAACGCCCCCGCCCCCATCTTCCTCCCTCTCTTCCCGTTCACGTGGCGCATCCCAGAATCCTCCAGGCTACTCCAGTCGAACAAACCCATTCTCTTTTTCTCCAGCTTCCACCTCCATTAAGCTTTTCCACTATCCCCCGCCCCGGAACATGAAAGCATCAGGCACACGCACAGAGGCAGGCGCGCTCACATAACGGGCGCACAAGCACGCAGGCGTGCAAGCACAGAGAAAGCCCATGTACTGTCCATGGCCTGCGATGACTCTTCCTCAGGCTGGCCCTGCAGCGCTCCCAAGGCTGCCCAGCACCACGGAGTTCTAAGACCCTCACACAGTGCCCAGATGGAAGGAAGGGAAAAAGAAAATAAAGGGCGAGAGGAAGGAAAGAAGGGATGGAGGGAGGAGAGAGGAGGGAATGGAAGGAGGAAGGGAAGGAGAGAAGAAGGAAGGGAGAGAGGAAGAGAGAAGGGAAGGATGAAAGGAAAGAAGGAGGAAGGGAAGGACGGGAGGGAGGAAGGAAGAAGCGAATGATGGAAGGAGGGAAAGAAGGATGAAGGAAGGAGGGAGGGAAGGAGAGGGGAGGGAAGGAAGGAAGGAGGGGGGGAAAGGTGGAAGGGAAGGGGAAGGGCTTGTCCACGTTCTCCACTTTCAGCCATGTGCCACCACTGACCAAAGAAACCTGAGGGGAGGGGGTGGTGGGCTTCAATTCTCTGGCTTACATGAGAAGAGACCCCTGGGTGCTGGGAGAGAAGCTGAGTTAGGGGCCTGCATAGTGGGATGGGGCCAGAGGCCAGTCGGGTGCCCCCAAACTCGCACCAGGTTCATCTGAACTCCTCTGGCTCTGATTTGGCAAAGTTCCTCCTTCGATTGAAAACCCAGAGGCCGGAGTCATGGAATAGTGGGGAGAGCATTTGCCTAGCACGGGGCCAACCCGGGTTTGATCCCTGGCATCCCAGAAGGCTCCCTGAGCACCACCAGAAGTAATTCCCGAGAGCAGAGTTAGAAGTAACCCCTGATCATCTCCGGGTGTGACCCCAAAAACAAACAACCAACCATCAGGGCCAGAACGATAGGACAGCGAAGAAGATACCCATCGTGAGTGTCAAGAACTGGGTGCGATCCCCAGCATCCCCCAAGGTCCCTCTATGGGATGTGATCCCCTATCAATGATTCCTGAGTGCCTGCCAAGAGCCAGGAGGCAGCCTTGAGCATTTACAGGTGTGGCCTCAATACACCAATCAGGACCAGGATTCCAAGAACCATCATGGGGGCTAGAGCGATAGTACAGCGGGTAGGGTGTTTGCCTTGCATGCAGCCCAACCGGGTTCAATTCCCAGCATCCCATAGGGTCCCCCGAGCAGTGCCAGGGGTAATTCCTGAGTGCATGTGCCAGGAGTAACCCCTGAGCATCGCCGGCTGTGACCAAAAAAGAAAAACAATAACCCATAATGGTTCCACTATGGGGCTAGAGAGAGGATAGCCCAGTCTGCGCGTGGAAAAGGTGCTGGCCTGGCATGCAGTATATCTGGTAGACCTGGATTCAGTTCCCCAGTACCACCCAGGATCCTCAAGGCACCTCCAGGAAATGATTCCCGAGCACAGAGTCAGGAGTAGTCTCTGAGCACCACCCTATGTGGCCCCCAAGAAACAAAATTTGTTAAGACTGGGGACTCAGTCCTGATTTTTTCTTTTTTTTTTTTTTGCTTTTTGGGTCACACCCAGCGATGCACAGGGGTAACTCCTGGCTCTGCATTTAGAAATTCCTCCTGGCGGTGCTCAGGGGACCCTATGGGATGCTGGGAATCGAACCCAGGTCGGCCACGTGCAAGGCAAACACCCTACCCGCTGTGCTCCACCTCCAGCCCCAACTCTTGTCTATTTTCATAAAAAAGGAATTTCAGGAGGAGAAACAGTGAAGTAAATGGTTTTTCAATTTTTTTCTTTTTGGGCCCATAGTCAGCGGTTACTAGGTATGGCCCCCCCCAAAAGAAAATGGTATGGTTTTGGTTTAGGGGTCACACCTGGCAGTGCTCAGGGCTTACTCCTGGCTCGGTGCTAAGGGATCAGTCCTGGCAGGTTCGGGGAACGATATGGGATGCCAGGGATCAAATCCGAGTTGGCTGGGTGTAAGGTAAGTACCCTATCTGCTATACTATTGCTTTGGTCCAGTAAAAAATGTCTTAAACAATGGCATTTTATCACGGTCATGTCAACCTCAAAATGAAAGTTTTGGGTCTCTAGGACTAATCATAGAGCATAGATCTTCTATGTATGTATGTATGTATGTATGTATGTATGAATTTATTTATTTATTGCCATACCTGGTGGTGCTCAGAGCTTATTCATGGTTTTGTGCTCAGGGATCACTCCTGGTGGACCCCAGGGGACCATATGCAGTTTTAGGGATTAAATTCTTTTCTGCCACCTTTCCAGTCCAAGATTCCTGAATCTTATCTGATTCTTTCCTCCTCTTGGAACACTTCCCATAATTTTCTGCTAACTTACTCTCCCATCTAGCCCTGTCTAAACCACTAAACCCACTAACCAGCCAGCGAGCAAAAGTTTACACAGGGACAATTTGGGAACAGTCCATTATCTTTTCAGACTGCTAGCACTTGAATAAACCTGTTTTTTTATTAGTGAAACACCATGAGGTACAGTTGTAGACTTACAAATTATTTTTTTCTTTTTGGGTCACACCTGGTGATGCTCAGGGGTTACTCCTGGCTCTGCACTCAAGAGTTACTCCTGGCGGTACTCAGGGGACCATATGGGATGCCGGGAATCGAACCCTGGTCGGTCGCGTGCAAGGCAAACACCCTACCCGCTGTGCTATCTCTCCAGCCCAAGACTCACAAATTTTTGTGCTTGGGTTTCAGTTATACAATGATTGAGTACCCATCCCTCCATCAGTGCCCATTCTCCACCTCC
>JAOXYA010073136.1:0-11532 GCA_028565675.1 Sorex palustris
GCCTGCCACAGAGGCGGGGATGGGACGGGGGAGGGTTGGGGGGTCGTAGGAGGGATACTGGGAACATTGGTGGTGGAGAATGGGCACTGGTGGAGGGATGGGTACTAGATCATTCTATGACTGAAATGTAATCACAGAAGTCTGCAAGTCTGTAACTATCTCACTGTGATTTATAAAAAAAAAATTAAAAAATAATTAAAAAAATAGGCATTCTTCTGGCACATGGTGCAAAACAAACAAGAAAATCCAGCCCCCCACACCCCCAGATCACTTGGGAGCTCAGAGGACCAACGCCCCTCACCAGAAACACGTTGTCAAGGGTAGGAGGAAAGCAGATATGCGTAAATTTAATTAAAATCCTGGAAAGAGGAGGGACGCCAAATCCACATCTCTGCGCCTTCGGAGCTGCTGGGAGCTGGCTGTGGGCTGTGAACATCTGCTTGGAGCTGAGCAAGGACGCTCGGGGCTTGGCCGGCTGCCCCGGGATATGTGAGTTTGGTTCTCACCTCAGCAGCAGCCTCAGGCCTGGAACGGACCAACATTCGGAAGGTTTGTGAGGCCCAAGTATTTTCCAGGAAGCCAAGACAAGCCTCGGTAATAACTGAGTGGTCTCGCCATGGTCCACCACCAATTAGGGCAGCTGCCTTCAACCGCTGGTCCATGGACTGGTTTCAGGACAGAGATTAAAAACCACCGGCCTCGTGGTTGGAAGGCCAGTCAGGAGCCAGTGAGCAAGAACGAAAAGGCCAGAGAATGCTGAAGTATTAGGTCCAACACGCAAACGAAGACCTGGGAGGGCTTCCCTTCCCACACAAGCAAGGACAGATTTTGGGAACCCCCTTGTGGCAGCCTCTCAAGTGGATCAAATTAATACCTAATCAGATGAAAGCAAAGAACCTGATTGACTCTGAATCTGCACACATCACAGGAATTGGGGCGCCCCGTCTCCCGCAGGGACAATTCACAAGGAGAACGCGCCTGAAATCAAGGCTGAGAACAGCCACCGCACACATTCCAGAACATTCTGGAATATTCCGTGCAAAGGATGGTTCCTGTGGATGCTCCAACCGCGGCCACCAGCTATGCCTTACCTATCTACATCCGGGATACCTCCCTGATGCTTTTCAAGTTGGGATTGGCTCCACCGCTGACAAAACCCTCAGTTGAAGGAGAGAGAGCAGCACCCCTACAGGGAACAGCCAGAGGGAGGCTGCGTCTTCCGGGCAGAGAGAACCTCGAGGATGGAGGCCTCTCAGGCAGGAGTCCGGAGAGCACATCTGAGCAGGCGGCAGAGGAAGGAAGAGGCCACCCATCCACCCTCAAAACCGCGAATGAGTCCTCTGGGTTTGCTGTGGTGAGGTGACAAGGACTGGTGTCAACAAGAACCCTCCAGCTAGTGTTCTGAGAGGACCGGGAGGGACCACCTTGGCCATCGTGAGTTGGGCTCACACACCAGCCACAGACCCGGTTTCAGAACAGTCAGCTAAGTCTTTCTTGCCCTCACAGAAACCCAGCAGGAGACCGATGGCCCACATCAGCATGAGAGAAGGCAGCGTCCAGGCAGCGTCCACTGGCCTGCGCAGAAGCTCTTGATCAGCATGTCCAGCAGTGAGGCCGGCCCCGCTGGAACTCTGAGGGAGTCAGAAAAGGTCACACCCATTTGTACCTTTATGTTCATTGCAACACTGTTCATAATAGTCAGAATCTGGAAACAACACAAGTGCTGGAGAACAGATGACTGGTTAAAGAAACTTTGGTACGTCTACACAATGGAATACTATGCAGCTGTTAGGAGAGATGAAGTCATGAAATTTGCTTGTAAGTGGACAGATATGAAGAGTAACATGCGAAGTGAAATGAGTTAGAAAGAGAGGGACAGACGTAGAAAGACTGCACTCATTTGTGGAAGATAAAATAACATAACATGAGACTGACGCCCAAGGACAGTAGATACAAGGGCCAGGAAGACTGCTGCATAGTTAAAAGCCTGTCTCATGAGCCGGGGAGAAGGCAGCTGGGATAGAGAAGGGATCACTAAGATAATGATGGTTGGAAGGATCCATCTGGATGGGAGATATGTGCTGAAAGTAGATAAAGGACCAAAAGTGATAGCCTCTCAGTATCCATATTGCAAACCATAATGCCCAATAGTAGAGAAAGTATGGGGGAAATTGTCTGCCAGGGAGGCAGTGGGAGGGTGGGAAAAGAGGGGGATAATACTGAGGAGACTGGTGGTAGAGAATGTTCACTGGTGGAGGAATGGGTGTTTGAACATTGTATGACTAAAACTCAAACATGAAAACTTGTAACTATCTCACAATAATTCAATAAAATTAAATTTAAAAAAGAAAAGGCCACACCCCCGTGAAAAGGGAACTGAGGACCGACCTGCTCTTCGGACCCCCCTGGACACACAGAAGAGCTCAGAACTCCATAGCCGGGAGAGGTGGCCAGTCCTCAGAGGACTCTGTCACTTTATCCTGAGGCCGAAGGAAAGTGTGGTCAGTGCTAACAAACCCCCAAGGACGTGGCCTTCCAGGTGTGTTTCCAGACCTGCCAGGACCCCCGAGCGGCCTCCCTGGGAAATCACGGGTTGAAAAAGTCTGCCTGATCCAGCCAGCATCACCCTTCAACCTGTGCAGGAGATCTCAGCAGCCTCAGTTCCAAGCCTACTTGAGAACTTGGACAGGTGGTGAACAACTGCCTCGAGCTTCCTCCCTCTGTAACAGGGGATGAAATGGGCCCAATGTGACAAGCGCCCAAGTAGGAGAACAGAACTCAGTCACGGAGCCATCACAGTTCTGCACCTGGTGGACGCCTAGCAAACAAATATGTTTGGCAAGTCAAATAATGAGAATATTCACTGGCATTATTAAACGACAGATGCATCATCCTTCAACTAAATGGAGCGATAGTATGGTAGGTGCAGCACTTGCTTTGCCTGCAGTCAACCGCGGTTCGATCCCTAGCACCACCTATGGTAGCCCTGGAGCCAAGCCAGGTGTGATCCCTGAGCAGAGAACCAGGAGTGGAGCCCTGAAGACAGCCAGGTGTGGCCCTGAAACAAAAACATACCAAAAATAGGGGCCAGAGTGATAGCAGTGATAGCAAATGCTCTACACATGGCCAACACAGGTTCGATCCCCAGCATCCCATATGGTTCCCCCAAGCACCGCCAGGAGTAATTCCTGAGTGCAGAGCCAGGAGGAACCCCTGTGCATTGCCGGGTGTGACCCAAAAAGCAAAAGAAAACAAAAATCAACAACAGAACACAACACAGAGATGGGCTCTATTTTCTTCACAGACGGGCACTGGTGCCATTCCCCAGAGAACCACCCCTGACCTGATGACCAGCCCAAGACACTGTGTCCACATATACCACACTGGCCATTAGAGCTTCAAAATATAAAGTGGGGGCAACACAAGCCTCCGCGCCTTGGCACCTTGTACAGCTGGGCCTGTCTTAAATAGGATATGGTTTGTCTACCAGTGGGCCATTTTCCATTTGCATTCAAAGATGAGCACCACTTCAAGCAGAGGATCACCCACCCCCAAATCTTGACCTTCACGATCGGAAATTCTCATCCGTTCCTCCCAGGGAACTGTTGCAATGAGTACCTTTCAGTGCTGATGTGATGGCACTTAAAAACGCTCTTTCTGTACGCTAATGCTGCAATGCCACGCATCCAAACTATGTATCGTTAAGTTCATATGCTCAGAACTTAAACATCAGGACAAAAAAAATTTTTTAATCAAAAGACCAAAAAAAGTACAACAGGGATAGCAAAGATGCATAAGGAAAGGATGTCTATATCCTATTCAAAGAACAAAACCAAATAAACTAAATATGAGAAACAGTTCAATAAACTATGATAACATTGTAGGAAATAGTGATGCAATTTTTTTTTAAAGCATGCCTTAGGAAAAGGAAGCTTCTCAGGAGAACCTAGTAAATGAATTAGAAACAAATGAAAAACATATTGCTGATGTGACACCCAGCATGTCATGGTACAGAAAACGGGCGTGTAAGAAAATAAGAAATTCCTTCAGGCCAGGAGAACAGCCCTGAGTCAGAGCATTACATAGAACAGTAAGTAGAGCACTTGCCTTGCACAGGGCCGGTCAAGCTGGGTTCAATCCCCAGCATTCCATATGGTCCCCTGAGCCCTGCCAGGAGTGATCCCTGCGTGCAGAGCCAGGAGTAAGACTTAAGCATCGCTGGATGTGACCCAAAAACCAATAAAAAGGGGAAAGTGGGAGGCACAGCCCAGGATGGTCCCATCCACAGAGCCTCCTCCATCCAGACCTCTCCTCTGGATGCCAGTGAACAGCTCCAACATTCTCCAAGCACAGGGTTATAAAAAGCAGCTGATTCTGTCCAGGAAATTTACTGAAGGCATATTTGTGAAAGGATTTTCAGCATTCAACCGTATGTGGTCAACCAGCTACCCCTTAAGACTCTGAAGATAAATTATTTCACTGCACATTCTCAATAAGAGTGTCCAAGAGGAAGCACTCCACAGAGAATAAAATTTTTAATGGAGGGGCCAGAATGATAGCAAAGCAAGCAGAGCAATCTGTCACGCACATGGCTGACTAAGGCAACTTGGGCGCCATCTCCGGCATCGCTTTTGGTTCCCAAAGCCCACCAGAACTGGTCCCTGAGTGCAATAGTCAGGAGTAAGCCCTGAGCACCACGAGGCATGGCCCCAAAACCAAATAAACAAAATATTTAGACTGAAAATGACCACCTGACCTCTTCACTGGTAGCTATAATTATTGGTGGGAGTGCTTTTGACCCTCTGCAGGCTTCTTATGTCTTTGTTCAATAAGGCAGACTGATATCCAAAAGTTGACTTCCATACAGCAGGTGAATTGTGTCCCCCATCCCACCCCCCAAAAAAAAATCATGCCTAGCTAGTTTTATCCAGGTGACACCAGAATGTATCACCTGGTCAAAACTGGAACAACAGCACAGTGGGTAGGGCGTTTGCCTTGCATGCGTCCAACCTGGGTTTGATTCCTCCATCCCTCTCGGAGAGCCTGGGAAGCTACCGAAAGTATCCTGCCCGCAAGGCAGAGCCTGGCAAGCTCCCAAGGCATAGTCATATGCCCAAAACAATAACAACAAGTCTCACAATGGAGATGTTACTGGTGCCCTCTCAGGCAAATCGAGCAAATCGATGAACAGTGCTACAGTTGTTTGGTTTAGTAATTGAAATGCCAACATGATCTGATGGAAACACATCAAAATGTATCACCAATGCTTCCTGTTTTCTTTGTACAGAATTCCCCTTTTAATAACCCCACCCCCAACCTTTTTGTTTGGGAAAATGGGAGGGTTGGCCACATGGATAGTGCTTAAGGGACATTCCTGGCTCTGTGCTCCAGGACCAACCTAGGATGGTGCTCTCTTAAAAGACCATCAGTTTTGTCTGGAGTCCAACGAGGATCAGCCACAAGCAAGGTAAGCACCTACCTCCTGTACTATCTTTGGTCCTTCTAGTGCTATTTACACATAACTGGACAGAAATTTTGCACTGACTTTTCTTACTGATGGGGCTCAACCTGTGTTGCCTGGCGCCCAAAGGCTGGTCCTGGAGGTACAGGGAAGTGAAGTAGTCCATGTTCTGCTCAGGAGGCCAGGCAAAGAATGTACTTTGCTACGTGACTTACATCCCAGGCCTATTCAGAAACAATTCATTTTCACTTTTAATTTGTCTTTGATTTTTGGGTCACACCCAGAGGTACTCAGGCTAGCTCTAGCTCTATGCTTGGTGGTCATTTGTGCAGTGCTTGGGGACCATATGCAGTGGTGGGGATCAAGCAGAGGCCAGCATATCATCTGGCAACATCTGTTTCTCACTATGCCGGGCTCGATTTGGTTAATCTGGCTGGCAAAGTGGGTGTGTCCCCTTTCTCCCTCACTGCTCCATGTGCATTCATCCAGAAGCTGCCCACTCGGTTTAATGGCCTTCCCTAAATAGAATGACCATTCCACACTCAAGGTCATGCAAGCTGCTGTGCTCCTGGCTAGAACCTCCAAACAAGCTCTCAAACAGGGTCAGTCACAAGCGAGGCAAGCACTTTAATCCCTGTAGTATCTCTCAGACACCCAGATTTTATTTTTCACATCTAATATTTACTGCGTTTTGAAAACTTTCAATTTAAGTTTCCAGAGAAACAACTTTCCTTTCATACTCATATATTATCAGCTTACATAACAGTTGGAGCAATAGCACAGCGGGTAGGGCATTTTCCTTGCACGCAGCTGACCTGGCTGACCCAGGTTCGATTCCTCCGCCCCTCTCGGGGAGTCTGGCAAGCTACCGTGAGTATCTTGCCTGCATGGCAAAGCCTGGCAAGCTCCCCGTGATGTATTCAATATGCCAAACATAGTAACAGGTGTCACAATGGAGACGTTACTGGGCCCGCTTGAGCAAATCGATGAACAACGGGAGGACAGTGACAATGATAATAGTTCATCAAATCACAATTATTCCAATACAACTGCAACTAGCTTAAATAGAATTGAAATAAGATACCTGATTTGGAAAAGAATAAGTCAACCAGTGAGAATAAACTGATTGGAAGCCATTCAAGTTTTCAATCAGGCAAGAAACATAATCTGGGCTGGAACAACAGTACAGTAGATTGAGCACTTGCCTTGCATGTGGCCAACCCAGGTTCAATCTCCGGCACCACATATGTTCCCCCAAAATACATCAGGAATGATCCCTGAGCTCAGAGCCAGGAGTAAGCCCTGAGCTCCAGGTTTAACAACAATAACAACAAAAAACCCCAAAACCAACAATAACAAAAAAGATACATAATCAGATTTGATTTTTTTTTGGAGGGGTGTGATTTGGGTTACACCTCACAGTACTCAGGGAGGGCTCCCAGCACTGCCTGGGAGACCCTACGTGGAACTAGGAATGAGAACTGGAACTGACCACATGAAAGCCTTCACCCCTGCACTATTTCTCTTGTCATATCTGTGTTTAAATCACTTTCATGGGATAGGGAGAGAGGCCAAAGGTCTGGAGCACAGGTTTTTCATGCAGGAGAATTCAATTCTCAGCACCACATGCTCCCCCAAGCAACAAGCCACGAGAAGCCCCTGAGTACCACTAGGTGTGGCCCCAGAATGAAACAAAACAATTTTTTGGAGAAAAGTGGTTAGTGGGGTTAGAGTGACAGTTCTTCCGGAGGTAGGGCATTTATTTGCCTTGCACAAGGCCAACCCTGGTTCATTTCCCGGCATCCCATATGGATGCCTGGTATCAATCAATCCCTGAGCACTGCCAGGAGTGATTTCTGAGTGCAGAGCCAGGAGTAACCCGAGTATCACCAGGTGTGACCCAAAAAACAAAACAAACAAACGGAAAAAAGAAAAGTGGTTAGATTAGAAGAGAAATTAGACGAAGAGACAAGACACTGAGTAAGACACGTGCCTTGCACAATACTGATTTAACTGTTGTGCCCCCAAGCCTCTCCAGGAGTGATCCCTGAATATCCCTGAGCATCAATGGGTATTTTCCCAAAACAAAACAAAATTTAAACCTTAACAGGTTGAGTTTCATGACAACCAGTAGGCAGCTGGGAATAGGACATCACGTCAGAGGGTGGTGGAGATCCAACTAGCAGTGCCCATAAGGGAGGAACATGTTCAGACAGGAGAACATACGGCCAGCACAAGCACGAATACAGCCTACCGAAAGTCCAGATTTACTTTGACTTTTTCTTGTGTTTTGTTTTGGGGTGTGAACCACACCGGCTGTGCTCAAGGCCTGTTCCTGGTTCTGTGACCAGGAATCACTCCTGGTTGTGCTGGGAGGATTATACACAGTGCTACGGATCGAACCAGCATCTGCCACATGCAAAGCAAGTGCCTTACACCCCTGTACACTCTCTCTCTCTCTCTCTCTCCCAAGAAATCCCATTTGTAAAGGACAGTTGGGGGCCAGGGAGGCAGCTGAATGGACTGGGGTGCATTCTCTGCATGCTGGATCCCTGGGCTCAATCCCCAGTAACATGAGCACTTCCAGGAGAATAACCCCTGACCAACAATCCCCTGAGCCCCACCGGGTGTGATCCCCAAAACCAATAAATACAGTGTAGCTGGAAAAAGAGGAGCTAGAATAGAAACTGAAGCAGGAGGCTGAGATGGCTGGAGATACCGGCAGGCTACCAACGTGAGTATGCAGAAGGGACAGAGGGGAATTCTGGAAAGGATCCAGCCTGGAAGTTAAGAATTACCGGGGCTGGAGCGATAGCACAGCGGCTAGGGCGTTTGTCTTGTACGCAGCCAACATGGCCAACGCAGGTTTAATTCCCAGCATCCCATATGGTCCCCCGAGCACCACCAGGAGCAATTCCTGAGTGCATGAGCCAGGAATAACCCCTGCACATCGCAGGGCGTGACCCAAAAAGCAAAAAATAAATAAATAAGTAAATAAGAATTACCTTGGTGGGGGGAGGTTTGCAAACGGCTGGGAAGGCAACTAAGACGTATAAAGGAAATTCCACTGGGAAGGGCATTTCTTCACGTTCAGGAAGAGGATGATGACAACATCTAGAAATTCTTATCAAAGGTGAAGGCAGTGAGTAACCTTGGGAAAAGCTGGCATTCGTATAGTCATTTCAAAAGCCAGGCTGATGGGACGAGCCATACACGCAGGCAGGACGCTTGCCTTGCCTGCAGTCAACCGGGTGCAATCCCCAGCCCCTTACGTGGTCCTCCATGTCCTGCCAGGAGTGATCCCTGAGCACAGGTGGGTGTGGCCCCCAAACTAAACAAACAAGAACCCAAAAGAAGAAGAAAGAAAATGGGACTACGAATCAGATAAACAACATGTACCTTTGAGAAACGCACACAAGCAGCGGAAGGACCCTTTCCTCAGAAGACTCCTGCAGCACATTTAAACCCTGCAAACTTCAAAAGTTTCATTAACTTCCCCTGCATGCCCTTTAAGATAGTTTCTTCTTCCAATATATGTAAACTGCTTGATAAAAATGACCATCTTGGGGGTAGGGGGAAGAGAAAGGAGAGAGAGGAGTGAGGAGAGAAGAGAGAGAGAGAGACAGAGAGAGACAGAGACAGAGAAACCAGAGAGAGAAACCAGAGAGTGGGAGAAGAGAGAGAGAGAGACAGAGACAGAGACAGAGTGACAGAGAGAACTGGGGTAAGGCACTTACTTATCTTGCACACAACAGGCTCCAGTTCCAAGTCCAACACTGCATACAATCAGCTAAGCACTGTCAGAAATGTAGGAACAATCCCTGAGCACAATCAGGTATGGCCTGAACCACCAACCCTCTCCCACCAAAAAATGTCCATTTCAGGAGAATTTGATCTACTTAGTCTGGGGTTTGGGTTCAGAAATGCACTTTTTCTTTCTTGTTTTGCAGTGCCAGGGATCCGACCCAGGGCCTTACGCATTCGAGGCAAAAAAGTCTTCTACCGTTGAGCACACCTCTGGCTCAATAACTGACCTTTTTATTATTATTATGATTATTATTTTTGCTTTTTGGGTCACACCCGGCAATGCACAGGGGTTACTCCTGGCTTACACATTTAGGAATCGCTCCTGGGGGTGCTCGGGGGACCATATGGTACGCTGGAAATCTAACTCGGGTCGGCCATGTGCAAGGCAAACGCCCTACCTGTGCTATCACTCCAGCACCAATACCTGACCTTTTTAACAAAGCACTAGAGTTGTTTCTGACTCAGGTGGCAGCACTGCACCCTGTTATATGGTGCAGGCTCCTGAAACTTTTTACACTCCTGAGGAGATGCCCCTTTTGAAATGCTACAAAGTGCCAGAAATACCTCAGGTTCACTTTAAGGTTGCTCTTTAACTAATTTGTAGCCTTGGTGTATTCAAAAACCCTTTCACTACTGACCAACTTTTCACAATTTCCTATGGGATCATGACCCACAATGACAGAAGCAAGCATCGAAAGAAATAAGGTGCCAACAGCATCCTTGTGTCTCAAAGTGAAAAACTTTTGGATCAGATCCACAGAGCTAGTACAAGAAGAAAGATGCCTGCCTTGTACAGCGCCAACCCCAGCTTCAATACCCCAGCACCCCATACAGTCCCTGCATCTCTGTGTGCAGGGCCCAGAGTAAGCCCTGACAACAACTAGGTATGGCCTACAAACCCAACCCAACCCAACTCAACCAATCCAAAGCAAAACAAAGATACGAGCACGCCGCCCCCCCATCCCTTTGATCAGATGATCACTCAAATTCATTCTAGATCTAAGAATTCTGCCTCTATCTGTGGATTGTGCTACTGATATACGCGATGGCAAGTGAACCGAACCCCCAGGTCTTACGTCTGAATGACTGCTGACCCAGCTGCTGCTAATCAGCACATGAAGAAATATCTGAAACTGTCCCATACAAGGACTTGGTAAGAAATATATTTGTGGAAAAGCTACAGAAGTTGGCTTTTTAACTTCTAGAGTTCAAAAGAGAGAGTACAGTGGGCAGGACGCTTGCCTTGCATACAGCCAATTTGGACTGAACCCCCAGCACCTCTGGTCCCCGAGCTCAACCAGGCATGATACCTGAGCACAGAGTCTGGAGAAAACCCTGAGCAACCCTGGGCATGGTCCCAAGCCCCTTCCCCTCCCAAAAAAGCTAAGGAGCTGGATGGTTGCCAATTGTTATTTAACAAACATGTGCATAATAAAAATAAAATCCGAAATCCACAAGACTGTAAAGAAATTTAGGATAGGCATGAGCCAGTCTGAGCTGCAACTACTAAATCGGCACACATAACACCGAAATGGGCTTGATATCAATACAAAAAGTATTTCCCTTATACAAATAGTTTCAATGTCTCTGAGGGGCGACGGATATGGCTCAAAGGACTTGGGAGCCCAAGACTTGAACCCTGGCACCTCCCTGTCCCCCCAGATGTGTCCCCAGCAAAAAAACAAAAGACACATCAAGGATTTGCCAAATTACATACTTGTACTAATTAGAGAAGCCAAGGAAGACAAACATGTTGACTGATGTTTTCATAAAGTGCCCAGAAATGACTTGGTGGGCTCAAGGGCACCCAGGAGCAGAGATCCTCTGCCAGCTTCCCCCAGTCTCTGGTGACCCAGGGTCACTCCCATTAGCCACCTCCTGCTGGCGCCAGATAATCTCGTCATCAGCCACCATCCAGATCACACGGCTGCTTCTCCCGGAAAGGAGCATAACATGAGGCCCCCATAGCCATGCCACCGGACTCCACACCAGGCTGTCCTACTCAAGGCGCCCCAGAGGGAGGTGTATGAGAGCCCTCCCCACCCCAAGGGACCCAGCCCAGGCAGCTGACCTCCAGAAGACAATCGCCGCCACACTCACGGCTGGTCCTTACACGCTAGGGTCGAGCCTCACATATGAGTGAACATATTTCTGGACACATCATAAGACACTCCCTACCCATTCTCCATAATTACCACACCGTATTTGATGGGGTTCAGACAGTAGGCAACAAATCATAGAGGGAAATATATATATATATATGC
>JAOXYA010073191.1:0-11530 GCA_028565675.1 Sorex palustris
CGGGGGGTGGGGGGTGGGGGGGGGTGTCTGGACAACTTCTGACCTGGGCACAGACACCCACCCCCATTTTTTTTCCTGGCAAACTGGCTTCTCCTTTCACCTCTCCCGTAACTGTGCTCTGGATACACTTGCTTCTGTGAACTCGATTCGAGTTCCTATGACCATTCCACATTCTCCTGGACCCTTCACGGGTGCTGGAATTGTGGATTGCAGAAGGAGGCCATCGGGAAGAAGACCCAAAGCATTCAGCCTGGAAAACTGGGCCTCTGGCCTCCCGGGGGGCTTCCTGGAGGGGGTGTGGTCTCGAGTCTTCTCATCAGGATGGAAAACTCTGAGAGTTCCTCTGGCCAGCCGGACAAGTCCTGGTTCCAGGCGGTGGCTGTGGGAGAGGGATTCTGAGGGGAGGGCCAGCCGGACGACACAGTGAGGGAGGAAGCGGAGACGCAGCTGGGCCTCACAGAGGCTGGCAGCACTGAGGGACCTACTGGGAGTTGTTTGTCTCAGCCAGTTCACTCGGGGCTGGGTTCCTGCCTTGACCGAGTTACGCCAAGCGAGAGGAATGGGTGACTGGCTGGCAATTGGCGTCTTTCTACAGACCTCAAGCCCGTGTGTGTCTAGCCCAGGATTCTCCGAGAGCCTGGTGGGGGGGTTCATTGAAGAAGGTGAAAGGCTGACTAGGGTATACGGTGAGGGACAGACCCGCGAGGAGAGCAGGCAAGGGCTGGGGCCCCTAGGGGACCCCCCCAAAAGCGCAGCACTGTGAGGATGGTTGAGCGCAGGAAGAGGTACTGGGGGACAAACTGGGTCCTTCAAAACTCCTGTCTTGGGCCAGAGCGATAGTCCAGCGGGGAGGGCGTTTGTTTGCCTGGCACGAGGACCAGCCCGGTTCGATCCCCGGCATCCCCATAGGGTCCCCCGAGGGCCACATGCAGTGATTCCTGAGTGCAGAGCCAGGAGTCACCCCTGGGCATCGCTTGGGTGTGACCCAAAAAGCAAAACAAAACAAAACAAAACAAACTCCTGTCTCGTTTTATGTACATGTCAGATAAATGCTGAAGCAATAGCACAGCGTACGGTAGGGCATCTGCCTTGCACGAGGTCAACCCGGCCGACCCCGGTTCGATTCCTCTGCCCCCTCTCGAAGAGCCCGGCAAGCTACTGAGAGTATCTCGCCCACACAGCAAAGCCTGGCAAGCGCCCCGTGACCTATTCGATATGCCAAACACAGTAACAACAAGTCTCACAATGGAGTTGTTACTAGTGCCCGCTCGAGCAAATCGATGAACAACGGGAGGACAGTGCAATGCTACAGTGCAGTGCAGTCAGATAAAGGAAGGAAACAACCTCACAGTGGATGGGAATATGTATTTGTTGCAGGTGGGACCCAGCCCTGTTTGTCTGTCTGTCTGTCTATCTGTCTGTCTACTGGGTGCTTCCATGAGGCCAGGCTAGGGACAGCAGACACACAGGAAACCTTGGTTCTGGGACCCATCCAGGTGGGTGACCAGTCTCCCCTTTCCCTGCCCTCAGCTGTGTTTTGTCAAGTGACGTCCCGATGCCCACCCGCCTGCCCACCTCAGAGCCGGGCGTCCCCCTGGGGGCACAGGTGGTAAGGAAGGGCTTTTGTACAGTTGAGCGTTATGTACATGGAAGGTGCCGGCTGACTCCCTCTGCACACGCAGGGCCCATGAATAATCTATGAGCATTCTGGGTCTCGCCTCTGCGCTGATCAATAACTTCACCTCCACGCCCAGACAGAACGCCGGGGACAAGCGTCCTGGGTTAGCGCTTGGCTCGTCACGGCCCCAGCACGCTCCAAGCTCGAACCAACGCACGGGAAACTGCTTTTATGGAAGTGAACAAGTCTCGCCGAATAATAATAACAATAACAACGACAATAATACTAATAACAGCAGCAACAACAATAACAACAACAACAAAAAACTCCTTGGTGAATCCCCGAGCTGTAATTCAATAAAGCCGGGCATCAGCGGCGCGGCCAGCCGGCCTTACGGTACCCCCAAAGTCCTTGGTGGCCCCGCGGCACATATTCTGAAGGCTCACTTTGTTATGCACAGTCCCTGGCCCAGGACTAATCTCTTTATAATGAACTTAATCCAGTTAGAACTCCCTAGAACGGCCACATGTCAGGGTAATTGGATAACGGCCCCAGATTTGGTAATTATTGCTACTCCTCCAGCAGAGCCGGCTGGAGTCTGTAGCTATCCCTGCCTCCACCCTGTCCAGGCACCGACCCCCTCCTCCCTGCACAGCCCTACCCCCCCCCCCCCCAGTGATGGAGCTAATGCCAGATTCAGATGGGCTCTTTTGTCTTGGAGGGGGCAGGGGTGAGTAGGAGAGGCCCGGGGAGGGGGGGACCGGGGTGGAGGGAGAGGGAAGGAATGGCTGGCTCGTTTCTCTGGCTAGAAGATCTGCCTTCACAGGATGCTCCTTGCCAGGAAGACGCAGAGTTGTGGGTGCATTGAGGTGTCTGTGTCCCGTAATGGGGGCAGCCGGGTGGGGGGGGGGAGAATTGAGAATTAACCCTGTTGAGAAGATGATTTTGAAGTCTCCAGCCTCCCCGGGAACCTTGCTTCCCTCTTCCTCTCACAGCACCCGGTCACACCAGTCGGCCACACTCCCCATCTCTGTTTGGCCACAAAGCCTCTTTGGGGGACGTGAGTCCCCAGGCTCTTTTTATTTTTTTCTTTTTGGGTCACACCCGGCGATGCTCAGGGCTGACTCCTGGTTCTGCTCTCAGGAATGATTCCTGGCGGTGCTCGGGGGACCCTATGGGATGCTGGGGATCGAACCCGGGTCGGCCGCACGCAAGCCAAATGCCCTACCCGCTGTGCTATCATTCCAGCTCCTCTCCAGACTCTCTAAGCGAGGAAGCAGGGGTGCATCAGGGGCTGTGTAATGAAGAGGCTCTGTGAAAACCCCCACCAGCGACATTGGCACCGAGAGGGTGTCTCCTGTCCCCCTCCCTCCCCGCCTCCACCCCTCCTCCCCCGCCGCCCCGCTTTCCCTGTGTGGGTGACTTAGGGGAGTGGGCTGGATGCGTCAGCTCCCCAGGCTATAATAACTCCCCCAAGGGGAGCCAAGTGTGGCCCCCAACTTCCTGGGAGCCGACTAGGGACAACTTCAGAAAAAAAGCTTCAGGCTGGGAAGGGCCTGCACTTCCGGTCACCCAGAGGGTGTTGATGGAACTGGGGTTGGTGTGGCCCCTCTAAGCAAGGGAGGTGGCAGGAACCAGGGCAGGGGAGGAAGGCCACCTTCTAGGGTGGACAGGCACCTGGGTGGTGGGGGAGGGTGGGGGTCCTGGGCAAAAAGGCCCCAGTGACACATTTCGGCCTGAGGATTTGGGGGGCCTGGTGACCCTTCTCACTTGTCCACATGTAGGACTCAGCCGCCTGCTTTGCGTTAGAATGTTTTCATCCTGTTCCAAATGACATCAGCTGTAGGGTAACAGTGGTCTGTCATTTCTGCCTTGCCACAGGGAGCTTAGGTTTACTGGGTTACTCCCATTACAGTGCTCCCATTCCTCTGTGTTTATTTGTGAACTTCTTTCTTTGTCCTCTGTGGATTTGTAAATACTGCCTTTCTCTTCTCCTTAAGTCCTTGGCCTAGTTAGTTCAGAGCAATGTCCTTTTTGTATGGACACAAGAAGACAGTTCATGCTATGCTTTCGTAACTTGGGAGTTAATTGACTCTGAATGACATTCACTCCTGGACATCTGTTCTCTTCACGTAAGCCTCAGTTGCCCTTACTTCCTAGTACCCCAAAAGCAGGGTCCCGACGAGGGACTGGATGGACCCAGGGCAAGTGGTGAGCTATGTGCTACCCTGGCATCAAAATGAGCCTGGCCAAAGCGCCATAATACTTAACTATCAGTTAAGAGCTTGGTCATGGGAAAATGCTGTTGTGATCCAAAAAGCAATAACTAGATTCAGACCCTGCTAGGGTTAGGAATGGTTAATCCGGCCTGAGCACTGTAGTCTGAGTCTGTGGCGAGATGTTCCCGAGAGAGCCACCCCAAAGGTCAATGTATCTCTTACTGGGTTCACACATATTAAGAAGCAGAATTAAGATGTTAATCAAGTTATTGGACTAAGGAGAAGAGAAAAACAGGATTCACAAGTTCAACAGAGCACAAAGAAAGAAGTTACAAATAAACACAGAGGACTGGGAGCACTGTGATGGGAGTAACCCAATATTCCTAAACTCCCTGTGGCAAGGCAGAAAGGACAAACCAATGTTAGCCTACAACCAGCAACGAGACAGAAGAGACCAACCAACCACCGCTCCCGAACCGAAAGGGCTGAAACTCGGGGCCTTCCAGCACATGGATCCAAACACTCAAACACGAGGCTCTGAGATATGGCAGCCGTGGGGATCCCGAAAGAAAGCAAGTCTGGGGGTGAGGGTGGGGTAGGGAAACTGGGTTCTCTCAGGTTCTCATGAGTGCCAGTTTCTTTTTTCTTTTTCTTGAATCACTGTGATACAGTTACAAGCATTCATGTTTAAGTTTCAGTCGTACAATGATCGAACACCCACCAGTGCACATTCCCCACCACCAATGTCCCTAGCATCCCCCCTTTCCCACCTTCCTCTTGCCTCCCTGGCAGACAATTTCCCCCACACTCTCTCTCCCTACTTTGGGCATCATGGTTTGCAGTACAGGTACTGAGAGGCCATCACGTCTGGTCCTTTATCTACTTTCAGCACGCATCTCCCATCCCGAGCGATCCATCCAACCACCACTGACTTAGTGATCCCTTCTCCGTCCCAGCTGCCTTCTCCCCCCGCTCCTGAGGCAGGCTGCCAACCACGGAGCAATCTTGCTGGCCCTTGTGCCTACTGTCCTTGGGTGTCAGTCTCATGTTGTGTTATTTTATATTCCACAAATGAGTGCAGTCCTTCTAGGTCCGTCCCTCTACGAGTGCCAGTTTCCAGGGTGGCATGGGCCAAGGGGTGCCCTCCCTGCCCCCCACTCCCCTACATCCCTGCTTCTAAAAACCCCAGCTGCGTGAGTTTTGGGGTCAGCTCTGTGGGCATGACGGCTCGGGACGGGGACCGGGAAGGCGTGAGAAGTGGGCATGTCCCCCAGGCTCCCAGGGCACCCAGAACCTTCTCCGGGTGCTGCTTCCTGAGAGCCGTGGGGCACTACAAGGGGACTGGGCTGGCCTCCTGCTACTGACCGGTCACTCCTGTCCCTTCCCTCTCCTCCCCGAGGGAGCTCACGTCCCACTAGGACTCCCAGCTCCCGGCACGGTTCACACAGCACAAGAGTGACATCCAGGGGAGAGCCCGGGGGATGGCAGGACCAGCCAGCCGTGTCAGCGCTGGGTGGGCATCTGGGGGGTGGGCAGCCAGCCTGATGGGGGGTGGGGATTCTCCTAGGCTCCCCCTGCCCACACACAGCCTGGGGTTCGGTGACTCCAGCATTCAGGGACAAAGCCCGGGACGGACGCAGCCAAGTTCACGGTGGCTCCCCCCACATCCCGGTTCCGGCATCCCCAGTCTGGAAGCCTGACCACAGAGAAGGTTCCGGAACTCCCGCAGTTCAGTGGGGGTAGGGGGTGGGGGGAGTTCATCCATTCTCGGCCACCAGGGTCCCGTAATTCCCTGCACCGGGTCTGACGTGCATGCGAACGGAAGCAGGGCATTGCAGACACACATCCCAGTCCGCTTCTCCTTCCAACTTTGTTTCCTAACCCCCCTCCAAGAAACAAAACAAAACAAAACGAAACACCCAACGGATCCTACTGTTTGGTCCCTAGTCTCATGCATGGGGGGGGCCATGGGATACAATTGATACAGCCCATTGATACAATTTGATACAAGTTTTGCCTTGACCTCTCCCTCCCTGCCCTTAGAATATGGGGGAGGGGGAGGTGGTCCTAGAGCCCCAGGCGGAGGAACTGCAGGCTGCAAACATGCAAGCGTTCACACACACACACACACACACACACACACACACACACACACACAGAGGCACAGAGGCACAGAGACCAAGAGGCTAAGAGAGAAACGCGACAAGAAAGCAGGCAAGTATCTGTTAGGCCGATCTCTGGGGGTGCAGCTGGTGCAGTGGCTTGTGGGTGGCCTCACCAAAGCACCCGGCACCCTGGGGTGCTCCTGGGACCCCCCTCTTTCCCCCACTACCCCCCACCCTCATGCCCCAGGCTCACTCCCGGCTATGGCCAGGAGGTGGCAGCACCGAGATACGGCACGGGATGGGCCCAAGGAGGGGTGTTCCCACGGCCGGGGCAGAGCTGCAGGGCTGCCAACGGGACGGGGGCGGGTGTCCAGCCCTCCCCGGGTCGGCTGGATGAGAAACTGCAGGCAAGGCTGAGCGTGGGCGCAGCAGGGAGAGAGGCCGCCCACGGCACCTGCATGGCAGGTGGAGGGGACCGCCCGAGGAGCTGCTGGCAGGGAGGGTGGGAGGGTCCCTCTCTGCCCTTTTCCCCGGGCACTGCCTGGCACAGGCCTCCCTGAGCAGGTGCATCACCATGGCAGGGGCCCTGGGGGGAGCTCTGTGTCCTCACTGGGGGACTCTTCCCCAAGGAAGGTGGACCTGGGAGACCGCTGCAGGCTTGGGGCAGAGAGAGGGATGAGAGAGGAGGGGAGGGAGGGAAGAAGAGAGAGGAGGGGAGAGGAGAGAGAGGGGGATGGGAGGGGAGAGAGACAGAGAATATCTGTGGTCGTTGGGATGTCTGGGTCACACGGGGACGATCTTATGGTTTCCTCCTGGCTCTGCCCTCAGGAGCCACCCAGGGGACCGTACAGGACACTGGGGCTTGAACCCCGGCCGGACATGTGCAAGTAGGCAAGTGTCCTACCTGCTGGACTATGGCTGTAGTCCCAACGGAGAGAGGGAGAAGGAGATGGAGGAGAGGGGGGAGAAGAGAGAGACAGAGAGATGGGGGGAGGGGGAAGGAGGGGAAGGAAGAGGGGGAGGGGAAGGGGGAGGGAGAGAGGGAGGAAGAGTGGGGGAGGGAGAGAGGGCTAGAGAGGGAGAGGGAGGGAGAGAGCGAAGGAGAGTGGGACGGGGGAGGGAGAGAGGGAGAGAGAGAGGAGATATGAGAGCGAGATTCTAGCGCACACAGACACAGTGACTGAGCGTAGCCAAGTGAGTCCCAGAACCTCCCTCATACCCGCTCCACAGGCTTATCGGTGAGACCAGGTTGGCAGCCCCCCTCCGTCTCCCTTTCCCGAGGCAGGGGGGAGCGTGGAGACCCACAGCCCCCTCCCCCCCACACCCTGCTCTCTGTGGAGCTGGCTGGACTCCGGGCCCCCGTCCTCACCCACGTCTCCCGCTGGCCAGCACTGGGGACTGGACAAGCACCCCCAACCTGGCGAGCCCCACTGCCCTCCAAGCGCTCTCAGGCTTTTCAGCCTTCCTCATACCCCGAGCGACGCATCCTCCTAGTCATGGGTCCCTGGCCACCAAGGGGCCAGGCGGTCCCGGGCATCATCTGGCAAGGATGCCCCGAGAGGGCAGGGAGTGGAGGGGCATCCTGAGCACAGGCTCCCCTGGACCCCCTCTCTGGACCTGCTTCATCTGCTGGTGTTTCTCCAGGGGGCTCCCCATGAGACCACCAAGCCCAGCACCACCATGGCCCGTGGCCCAGGAGCTGCCCCCGACCCTCTCTGCGTCCGACCCATGTCCTCACAAGGGGGGGGTAGCGGGGTGGGGGGTGCCATGTTTGGGACTCTCCTTTCGAGGGCCAGATGGTCAGTCCTTTAAGTCTGCGGGTCCACGTGTCCGTCGCAGGACTGGCTTCTGCACCGGTAGCCAGGAGCAGCTGCACACAGGGAAGGGACCCCCGGGGGCGCGCGCCTGCCAGACTCAGCCACAGTCGAAAACGGGGCCCAGGGCCAGGTTCAGCCTGGATGGGGGGAGCCGGGGGGGGCGACTTCCCAGCCAGAGTCTGTGACGGATACAGGAAGGAGGACAGGATCCAGGCCTGGGGACCACCTGCTGTGGCCCAACCCCAGCTACTGCCCAGCCTGAGGGTGCTGTGAGCTGGTGTGTGTGTGTGTATGTGTGTGTGTGTGTGTGTGTGTGTGTAACTGCCCAGGATGGAAATGATTTGTGTCCTATTACCAGTATGAGGACACTAGAACTTTATTACTGGGTAATTTAATGGTTATGCACACATAGATGTGAAGCTGTACTCCAGGAACTTTTTTTTTAACTTTAAACCAATGATACATCAGAAAGGAAGGACTGTTGATCAATCTATTAACACCTCTGTTATAAGATCAAGTTGACAGTGGTATTTGTGTGTCAATAGAATTAGCTATAAATTAACTTTAGGTAAGAAATCTAGGAATGCAGAGTAGGAAAAGGACCAAGAGATCCTGAGAAATGTTTGGCAAGTTGTTTGCATCTGTAATTCAGAAGTACAGAACATAGGGTTTACCCTTCCTGGCAGCATCTACTGGGCTATGCAAGCCACAGACAGGAAAGAGCATGCCTGTGATGCGGTGATCTCTACTATAATGCCCTCTGAAATGATGAGAGATGCTTTCATGAAATGGCTCCTGAATATCCTATTGAAATATTTATTGAAACTATATTCAAAGTGGCAGTGCTCATCAAGAGATTACTCATTCCCATACCAAGTCCTACTCTGGCTTCCAAGTACTAGTGTGTCCTAATAGAATTTGCCAGAATGACTATCTTCTCCCTTGTTGTAATCTAGTGTTCAGTAGCCAATTGGGCTATTGGGCTAACAAAAAAACATTTCCTGTTGGTTACATTTGATCAGATTCTTGGACTCAAAACACAATATCCTTTTGCCTCATTTTAGATTTCTTAAGTGGTTCAGTTGGAGGGTTGTGAGTTCACAAAATAAAATGTGGAGGTACTGCAATACTGTGTGTGTCTTCTGTGGCCCAGAGCCACATACCCACTTCCCCAGGCATCCCAACAGAGTGACAGAGAGACAAGGAGACAGGCGACTACAGCCTGATAGTGACAATGACCAGTTTAATGCAGATTTGCTAGCAGATTGAGAGGCTTGAGGTAAGGACATAGGTGTGCTTGATCATTTACATAGATAAACATTTGGAGGACGAAATTCTCTTGGGGAGATTAACTCAAAAAGACACTTTGTCTCCTAGGGACATCTACATTGCTTTTTTATCTTCCCCTCTAGTTGTATAAGCTATCAATACTTGCAGTTATTTGGATAAACACAGTAAGAGACACAGATACCAACACTTAGTTCTCTGGGTTTTGAAAGCAGGCAAGGCTTGTACCTTAAATCCCAGACTAAGTGCTCAGGACAGTTCAGCTTGTCCTTCCCCTTGGGGGTCTTGTCTCCTAAACTATAACAGCTTGCACCAAGATCATGCATTTATGCTTTCTATAGTGTCCCATTTCGATGCCAGGGTAGCTTTGCCACTCTTCCTGGGTCCATCCCAGTTCCATGGTGGGACCTTCCTTTTGGGGTGTTAGGAACTATAGCAACTGGAGCCTGAGTCAAATAATTATTAGCAAGTAATTGTGCCCAGGAGTAGAAAATTGAGTCAATCAGTCCCAAATATTAGGAGCATAGCATTAATGGTCTTTCTATGTTTAACCAAAGAACATTGCTCTATAGTAAAATTTGGAACGTTTTCCTAAACACTCTACTCATACTCCAAGAGACCACACCACCTTTGATGAGATTCAAAGTAGGGGACAACCAACCTTAGAGGGAAATATTACATTATTTCAGTTCTGCTTTGGGGCAGAGATTAGGGTACGGGATGATAATACCCAAAATATGGTGGTGGGAAGGTGTATGGTGGTGGGATTGGTGTTTGAATATTAAATGTAATCGAATAGTGTGAGCTACTTTATAAAATAAAAAATTTAAAAATAAAAAATAATAAAATGGCTATAGGGGAAATAGAAAAGCAGGTACAAATACAAAGCAATACAAATACAAAGTTCAGAATTGCCAGAAAGTTTTGGCTTACAAGTCATCAAGACTGACTTGGGGAACTGAGACAATGAGAGGTAAAATACAAAAGAAATGTAAAAGATAACTTTGACTAAATCAGGAATGCTAGCAAGGGCATGACAAGCTTCTCTGGAAGAAGGAAATGGGGCATTTTACTGATGACACCTAAAACACTTTGGGTTAATATCCAACAGAATGTAAATCAGCAGAGCTTACCTCAGATAAATTCCTGCTTTACCATTGGTAAACAATGGGTCTGAGCCAAGTATTCAGCTTGTAAGTAGTTCTGGCATCAGCTTCTTTTTATGATCAACAGGATTAATAATAATGTCTATATATACATACATATATACACACATGCATATGTTACTGACATATAAGTTGTGGTGGGGAGCAGGCGGGCTCAATATTTACTGAGAATAAGATAAATTCTCAGAAAATTTTAGCTATTACAATTATTGATGACCATCCAGAAGCCTCTCCTGATTTAAAATTTCTTCTTCTGTTATTTTTTGAGGGGTCATTACCAGCAGTGCCCAGGGATTATACTTGGATCCGTACTCAGGGATGACTCCTGGTGAGCTGAGTACCAATAAGGGATGCCAGGAATTGAACCTGGGTTGACTTTATGCAAGGTCAGTGCTCTACCTGATGTACTATCGCTTTTACCCTGACTTGGATATTTTTAAATTAGTAATATAGGGATGATGATGATGATGATGATGATGATAACACCTTTTGTCTGCCTTCCAGAAGTTATAAGAATAAATGTAGCAAGAGAAATGCACTGGAAAATACACAATGTCATCTGGATATAAGCTTGTACTTATTTTTTGTTATTGTAATAACTTGTTTCCGTGTTCTAGCCTTGATAAAAATTTAAATTGTCTGGTTCATTTTTAGAAACTCAGATTGATAAAGGTGTTGACACTGGAATGAAAAAAGAACACTTACGTGAACGTCTGCTAGAATGGTTTCTTCCAAGGGCAGGAGCCCCAGCTTACACCTCATTCTTCCAGTCAGAATTGTACTACTTTGGACTGGCCCCTGGAACTTTTCCTTATCCTTATCAAAATGTGATTGCATCTGAGAACTGATTCCTCCTGTCACCAACATTTCAAGTAATTCCAGAACGTGATAGTTGTAGAAGGCCTAAAAAGCAATGATAGGTCATGTGCAAAGTCAGAAGAGCAAATCCATATGTTGAAGAAGGGCATAAATGAGGATACAAAGAGGAGATCACTGTTTGAAATGCATCTGATGGCATTAAACAGTTTATCTCATAATTAAAATAAAATACTGGCAGTCTTAGTAGGTTTAGGAAAAGGGCAGAAAAAAAATAACACTAACCTCCTTCTGTTCCTTCAGAGCTTACATTAAGACAAAGAAAAGGGATAAAGAACGATATAGAAGAGTTCCCTCTTCCCAAAATGAACAGTCTCTCAAGTTACAAATAAGCTGATATTTGTGATAATCATCAGTTTGTATCCTATTTATAATAAGGATTCATTGGCCTGTGACTCTGATTTCAATGGACTTAGTTATCAGTAATGAAACTCTAAAATGC
>JAOXYA010073199.1:0-11530 GCA_028565675.1 Sorex palustris
CGGAGAATCGAACTCAGGTCGGCCACGTTGGCCGCTTGTAAGGCGAAAGCCCTACCACTGTGCTATCGCTCCAGCCCCTCATATAGAAGCCCCAGATTTGATTCCCCTCCGGCACCAATGGAAAGGGTGGCCCCTCCCTTAAAAAATACTAAATTTTGAGTGGGTAAAGGGCAAAGGCTTAGGTAGAATCAGATTGTTTCAGATACTTAGTCATTCCAGCAAAGAAGTTATACGTGATGAAAATCTATGTCTAGCATTTACCGGAGAGAGACAGACTTAAGCTGGTATTTAAAGTCCGAAAACAAAATGCCAGTTTTCATGATAGGACCAATTATACTGAAGAGAGAGGCTGGTGACAGGGCTGGGATCCTGAGGGAATTAGGAGGAGCACCTCAGATGGAAAAACAACAGCCCCAAGCTGGGACTGGTGGCTGGCAGGGATGGATAATAAGAGTCAAACCTTGGTGCAGAGTAATAGCACTGTGGGTAGGGCACTTATCTTGCACACAACTAGCCTGAGTTTGAGCCCCAGCATCACATATGGTCCCCTAACCGAGGCCAGGATTAATTCCTCAGTGCAGAGACAGGAGTCACCCCCTCACCATCACCAGATGTGGCTCAAAAACAACAGAAAAAAAAAAAGAAAGTTAAAGCTCAGAAGTACTGAGGAAGGAGGGAGAATCATCTAGAAGTAGCAAGACTCACGGGACACTGACCCACTCAGGAGCAGCATCTTCTGCGGGATCAAACATGAATTCCCCAGGGCCCAAGTGGACTGCTAGGGACACTCTCTGCAAGTCAGAAGCAGGAATCCTGGTTCTTAAAATAGTTCCATAAAAACAGTCCCTGGTTCCTAAAATAGTTCTAGAAAGAACTCTTTGGATCCTGGGTCTGGAAGGATCAGATCATGGGTAGGGCATTGGCCTTGCTTGCAACCAAGCTGGGTTTGATCCCCCACCACCCGACCTGGTCCCTTGAGCCCCGTAAGAAATGATCCCTGCACAGAGCCAGCACAAGCCCTGAGCACCACCATGGGTGTCCCCAAACAAACCCCAACCGAGGTTCTGTGTGAGGAAAAGGACTTGCCTCCCCCAGAGGCAGAGGCCCAGAGACCCCTTCTCTCCTTGGTGGCTTTTCTCTTGTGTTCTTGAGGAATCGGAAGAGCCTAGACTCTCAGCCCACAGAGCGCTGAGTGTTTCTGGGCACGCTCAGAAACTCTGCACTTGGCCTGCGTGTGTCGCATGTCTGACACGAAGGGCTGGTTTTGCTTCTAGGGATCTAGGTTTCCCAGAAGTAAAGGCCCTTGGCAGTATGTGCCCCAGAGGGCTGCAAGGGGCGAGAGGATCAAAGCTATGTGTGTGTGCGTGCGCGCGCACGTGTGTGCATGTGTGTGTGTATGTGTGTGTGTCTCCCTCTGTGTACGCAAGTGTGTATTTGTGTGTGTCTCTCTCTTCCTCTGTGTGCATGTGTGTATATGTGTGTGTCTGTGCATGTGTGTATGTGCCTCTCCCTCTGTATATGCGTGTATATGTGTACATGTGTATATGTGTGTCTCTCTCTCCCTCTGTGTGCACATGTGTTTATGTGTGTGTGTGTCTCTCTCTCCCCCTCTGTGCATGTGTGTGTGTGTGCCTCTCTCCCTCTCTGTGTATGCATGTGTGTCTGTGTGTATGTCTTTCTCTCCCTCTGTGTACACATGTGTGTATGTGTACGTGTGTGTGTGCGTGTGTGCATGTGTGTTTCTCAAGGGCCTCACTCTCTCCAAGCACAAATAGACGCAGATACGTGTGCCTGCTTTGTCTGTCTAGAGGCAGCACACCTCGGTTCTGAACCACCCTCAGCCTCCCCCCACCCCTCAGAGCTGCTGCTGCTTTTAGCAGGTTGGATTTGAGAGCTGATGGGTTGACTTGCATCTCAAAGGCCCTTTCTATTGTTACATGGGAGGTTCCAGCATCCCCTCACCCCATCTTTGTTTTCATTCACATCACCCCATCACCCAGCCCCCTGAGCTATAGTGCAGTTTTTCTTTTTCAGAAACAGTCAGGAACAAAGAGTGAGGGGTCCGTGGGGTCTCTGAACCCCTCCTGAGCTGAGTCTACCAGACATGGGAGGCGAACCAACAGCAGGGCTTTTGCACAAGGCCAGCTGTTCCACTTAGAATTCTGTTGGAGCTGGAGAGATAGCACAGTGGGGAGGGCATTTGCCTTGCATGCAGTTGACCATGTTCGATCTTTGGCATCCCATATGGTCCCTCAAGCACCACCAGGAGTAATTCCTGAGTTCAGAGTCAGGAGTAACACCTGAGCATCGCAGGGTATGACCCAAAAAGCCAGAGAGAGAGAGAGAGAGAGAGAGAGAGAGAGAGAGAGAGAAGAGAGTGAGGAACCCCGCAGCAGGGGGAAGAGAGGAGTGTCAAGAACCCAGAGGGGTGGGGGTGGGGGGAGTGCAAGGGACCCCGTTGGGGAGAGGAGTATGAAGGACCCCTCGGGGGAGAGGTGCGTGAGGGATCCGGCTGCCACCCGACCCGCCATGCCGGGCGCAGGCACTCACCCGAGATGACCTCCAGCAGGAGCATGAGCTTTAGACCGTCGCGGAAATCCTCGTCGATGTTCTCGATCTGCGTGCCCGCCTTCCGCAGGTGGGAGTTGCACCAGGCAGTGAAGGTCTGGGGGTCAGAGCACAAAGGCCGGGGAGGGGTCAGGGATGAACCGAGACTGATCCCCTCAAGGCCTCACCCTGGGTGGCCACGCGTCCAGGAAGGTCTGAGGAGGTGAGGTGCCAGCAAGCCGCCCCATGGGAGAGAAGCAGGAGTTGGGAGGGGCACCCCGGCCTGTCAACCCCAGAGCCAGTGTCCCCATTACGGCCCTGCCAGGTGGCCTGGGTGAGCCCAGAGACTGCCTCAGGCCCCTGGGGGTGCAGCTGGCCCGCCCCGAGCCTCGGCCCCACTCCCAGAGCACCAACATCCTCTTGGATCCCTCAGCAGGAGTGCGAACAGCGCTGGACGTGGCTGAAAGTGGGCAGGAGCCGACGGCCACCCACAAACTCGAGTTTCCCATGGGCCGGCCCCATCAAGTTCCCAATGGCCCCAGAAGCTGGAGGCGCTTCTGGAAGGCCTCTGACCTGCCCTACTAGCTGGCAGCTGACTCTAGAGAACATTGACCGCACCATGCCCCCTGTGTCACCTGCAGCCCACCCACTCAATAGCCCCATCAATCCTTGGGAGAGTTTCTGAGGTGCCCAGGCGTGCGTGGGCACCAGAAGGTGAGAGAGACACGACGCCCCAAACACGAGCCCAAACACAGACCCACAAGGGCCTCGGCGCCCGGCCCTGCTGGCTGGGGCTTGTCGCCCACGTCACACCAGGGGCCCAAGTCACATCAGTTAGCAGGACGTGCCCGGGCGTCTCCTGGGGGCTCCCGCCTGAAGCAGCTCTGGGACCGCCCGCACGGCTCTCTCAGGGCACCGCCCTCGCTTCGCAGCGGGCAGCGTAGACGACGGCCTGCAGCAGGAAGGAGCATGAGCCTCCCTGGCCCGGGGTGGGAGCCCAGGCGGAGCCGTGGGGGATGGGGTGGGGGGCTTCCAGGGGGCCTTGGCCAAACGCCATGTGTTGTAACAACTGTCAACGTCCTGCTCATTCAGGGACTCAACAGGAGACGCCTTGGGGACAAAGGAGTCCCCTCATTAGCACGGGCCAGACTGGGTCTCCTTCCAAACCCACACACACAGGGTGGAGGGGGAGGATAACTGAAGGCAGATGAGGTCACTCCCACCCGCCAGTGCCAACAGAGGAACCCATCTGTGAGACTCACAGACACAGACACACAGACGTACACACAGACTTACATAGAGGAGCATGCGTGCACAGACAGGTACACACAGAAACATGCACACAGACACATACACACACGCACACAGACACACACAAACACACAAAAACAGACAGACGAATAGAGGCATACACATACACAAGCACGCGCAGACAGATGCACACAAATAGATGCGCAGACACACAAAAGCACACAAATGCACACAGATGTGCACACACACAAATGTACGTAGCACACACAAACATACATGCACAGGCACACACACATGCAAACACAAGACACAGATGCAGAGACACAAACACAGATGCAGAGACACACACACAGGCATGTGCCCATCTCAAAGAGTGAACAAGAGTTCTGGACTGGGTGCCCAGAGCCCACCCCTGATCTCACCCCTGCCACGGGGCCACCCTGGGCAAGCTAGAGGGCAGGACAGTAGCGGTGGGAGGCACCCATGGAGACTCACCCCTGCGCGTGTGTGTGTGTGTGTGTGTGTGTGTGTGAGAGAGAGAGAGAGAGAGAGAGAGAGAGTGTCTGTCTGTCTGTCTGCCCAGAGAGCACCTTGCTGTGGTGCCCTCACCCCAGGTCTTGCTGCCCTGTGCTTCTTCACAGAGACTCATCACCCTTGGGAACCAGTGGGCCCAGGGCCAAGGGATAGTTGGGGGTGGGGAGGTGGAGCTCATGGGGGATATAAAGTGGAGAGAGCGGGAGCCCGGCCACCCATGGATGGGCTCTTGCAGACCTATGGTGCCCCAGGTGGGGCTCCCAGTCCCAGCTGCCAGGCCCAGTGTGACTGGTGGTACCTGCCCGCCGCGCCCACACCCCGCCCCCCGCAGCCCCCTGCGAGCACAACTGGGCAGCTGGGCACGACCCAGGCGCTGTCACAGTCCTACAGCCCCAACCAGGGTCCAGCCCTACACTCACTGCTTCCCTCCCTCCCTCCCTCCCTCCCCCCAGGAAAGGGGTAAGCCCCATGCTGGGAGCACAGGGGGGAGGGGAGCATGGGTCCTGCTGGGGCTCAAAAGTTCCCAAGGGTGCGCCTCTCTCTCTGCGGAGACCTGGTACAGGCCAGGGCCCTTCGAGGCTCGGGACCACAATGGCCAGCAGGAAGAGGAGGGCAGGGTGCCCCTGGGAGGTGGTGGGGGTGGGGGCTGCCCGGAGAGTTCAGGGCACTGACCTTCTATGGATGGGGTGAGCCCAGAGCACGGAGCTTTCATTGTCCAGAGTGAATCTTAGGGGGGCCGGGGTAGGGGCACTGACTGGGTCCTGGAAACCCCCAGAGGAACTTGATCATGGACCTGACAAGCCCCATTCCTGGGTGGAACCCACAGGGAGCCATCACAGGGTGGGGTGGGGAGTGCAGGAGGGGACAAACAGCCCCATCACCGCAGCCCTCTCCTGCAAGGGAAGAAACTGAGGCAAGGGGTGGCCGCGGGCATTGACCAGTATGTTGAGGCTAAGAGAGCAAACCTGGGGCCTGAGGGATGGTGCAGACGCCTCCCCCCCAACACCAAGGTCCCCCCACCAGAAGTGCTCTCAGGAAGCAAGGCTGGCCACACATGTGTCCCCAGAGGCCAGCCAGTGCCCAGGGTGGAGAAGGAAGGAGGTCCAGGCGGCTCGGTGCTCCAAGGATAAGCCGTGGCTGAGAGCCCACAGCCCACTCGCCCCTAAAGCCTGAAATAGCTCAGGGGATGGGAGGCCTCATTGGGGCCTCGTTGAGGGTGTTGGGGACCCATGGTCGACACCACGCCCTGTGACTCTGGAGGGGCCCCAGAGCTGTTTCTGCCTTGTCACTGAGCACGTGGGGGAGGGGCACCCACTCACCGCAGGCCATAAAGCCCTTCCTGTGTCGCAGGGACCCCTCCCGGGCGCCGGATGTGGGGTGGCTGGATGAATGAAGGATGGATATTGTTCGGGAGGTGACCTCAGCGGCCAGGAATGCGGTGCAATGGGCTTTAATGAGCCTTTCATGGAGCCTCCCTCCCCGGTCCAGAGGTGAGTCCACTACTGGCCACTGTCGGGGCAGGCCCTGCAGAGTTGACAACCCATGGTGACCCACAGGGACCCTCCATCATGGACTCTCCGTCACATGGGGCCTGCGCTGAGGGGGCGGGGCGGAGGCCTGCTGGGAGCCGGGAGCCCACTGGCACAAGTAGAGTGGAGGATGCAGGTCGGACACTCAACTTAGACGACCTGCACGGGCCCAGGGGGGTGGCCACACCACGTGGCACCGGCACACCTGTGGCCCCCGCTGTATGGCCCACTTGGCAAGATTTGGGGGGAGAATGCTGGGGGCCCTCTGCCGCCTCCCCGCCCTCCACCCTGCCCGCTTGCCCACCGTCGGGTGGAAGGTCACTGGCTGCCTTTGCCCTGCCCAGGCCAGAGCTGAGTGGAACTGGTCACAGTGAACTCCCCCGAGGGCTCCTTGAGAGACCTGGGCATTCTCAGGGCCCGGACCCTGTCTCTGTAGTACCGTGCTGGGTTTGCTGCTCCGCGGGGGTGTCGGCTGCTTGGAGGAGGAGGAGGGCGCTGCCGCAGTGGCTGAACTCCCCCCTGGCGTGCGGGGACCTCGGACGCTGCCCATGCTCCGGGTCCGCAGGTCCCCAGGATGCCCATCGGGATTGGGACAAGGGGAGCGACTGCTATTTATTCTTCGGTACGCACCTGCCCTATCACCCATCTGCCGGGCAGCTTTACAGGCCTGAAAGCAGAGACCGCTCCCCTGGCCCCTGCGCTTCGCAAGACTATAAAGGCGCTTTCAGGGCCCAGAGGCAAAGCCTGATGGAATCAGGTCACCAGGGGGCCCAGGTGGAAAGGCTGATGACCTCTCTGGCAACATCTGCACAGGTCTGTCCAGAGTCTGTGGGGTCTCTGGGCACTGCTTGGGGGGCCACACCCAGTGGTGCAAAGGAGCTGCTCCCAGGCCCAGTGCTTGAGGGGACTTGCAGAGCTGGGGATCAAGCCCATGCAGCAACTCAGCCACCCCACCCGCCCTGCCTGCACCAGTGCTTGGAATACAGGGACCAAGGCTTTTTGTGAACTGATAAGATTTAAACACACACACACACACACACACCCAGGAGCCACAATGAGAGGAGCCCACCAGCACTGACACAACCCAACTTAATAACGCATAGGCCCTCTGGACAGGAGTTCTACAGCCACAGACAAGCGTCAACCACCCAGGACCCAAACCCTTACCCCCCACCCCATGACCTAATTTGACAGCAATTACGGGGAAATGTAGACTCTCTCTTATGCCCTGGCCTGGCCTTATTCGGCGTTTTCTCAGCCTAAGTGAAAAAGGCTCCCATTTCCCCTGTAGGAGCTGAGGTGTAACTATGGCGGCACCGAGATTTCCAACGGGCCTGCGGGCACCGCCAGAAACCTGCTCCTGGGAACCGCAGGCCCACCTCGGCCAATCAGAAGTGCCGCCTGGCGCTTCACTGGTTGTGGAGGGCAAAGCTTCCCCGGGAACACCTGCACAAGGATCTTCTCAGACCCAGGCTGGCAGGAGCGGTGGTCTCTGCCCCTGAGAGCATCTCCCTCCTAGGCAGGACCTGATCCCACCTCGCACAGCTGGCATCCTCGTGGAGGACAAGGATGGCATACAGGGTTCACCAGGATGACCCTGGGGCAGACCCGATACCACTTCAGGTCCCAGAGAGCCTCCTAGCAGCACAGGGGTAGCTAGAGAGAGGTCAAGGAGCTGGGGTGGTAGGGCCAGAGCGACAGCACAGTGGGAAAGGCACTTGCCTTGCACACGACCAACCTGGGTTCAACCCCTGGCACCCAATAGGTTCTCTCAAGCACCGCCAGGAGTGATTCCTGAGTGCAGAGCCAGAAGTAACCCCCTTGAGCATCACTGGGTATGTCATGGGGGCAGAAGAGTAAGGAGTAGACAGCAGGTCCCCAGCTACTTGCAGGGCTGGACCTATGAGTGTAAGGCAATGACAGAAGCTCAGAATTGTACTTGACCTCAAGAAACACACTCCCCTGGTCTACACGCTGGCCAGGCCCTCTGGGTAATGAAGGAGACAGTCCTGACGCGGGCAAGGAGCCCACTGCAGTGGGGCAGACAGCAGAGGCGGGGATAGAGAGGGTCTGACCACGGCTGCCTCCCCTGTGCCCTAAAGCCCTGAGAGCAGTTCTGGGGCTCCCTCTGCCGCCGTGGGGGATACAGCCAAACCCCACAACTAGGTGGGTGGAGGAGTATGATTTGGTTTTGTTCTTATTGCTCACACAGCTCCTTCAAGCCCAGAGGTTGGCAAATCCAGTGACACATTTCAACTGCCTTGTGGAAAATCTCCCCCCTCCCCCACCGCTTTTTATTTTTGGCAGGGAAGACACTTTTTAACCCCAACTGTGCTTGGAGTCAAGTTCTTACACAGCAATAATGACTCAGAACACATAGCCAAAATCTGGAAACAACCCGAATGTCAGACATCTGGATAAAGAAACTATGGTACACCTACACAATGGAATAATCCATGGCCACCAGGAAGACTAAAGCCAGGAAGTCTGCTTATAAACGGATGTTCATGGAGGGTATCATGCTGAGTGAAATTAATCAGGAGAGGGAAAGACATAAAATGATAGCACTCATTTGTGGGATTAAAAAAAAAGGGCTGGAGCAATAGCACAGCGGGTAGGGTGTTTGCCTTGCACACGGCCAACCTGGGTTCGATCCCCAGCATTCCATATGGTCCCCTGAGCACCACCAGGGGTAATTCCTGAGTGCAGAGCCAGGAGTAACACCTGTGCATTGCCGGGTGTGACCCAAAAAGAAAAAAAAAAGTATGAGACTAATACCCAAGGATAGTAGAAATGAGGGCCAGGAGGACTGGCCCATGGTTGGAAGCTGTGTGTGTGTGTGTGTGTGGGGGGGGGAGGTAGTTAGGATAGAGAAGGGAACACTAAGACAATGATGGTTGCAAATGATCACTCTGGACAAGAACTGAATGCTGATGTAGATAAAGGGGTGCGGGGAAAGTAGGTAAAGGGATATACATAATAACCTTTCAGTACCTGTATTGCAAACCATAACACCCAAAAGGAAATAGAACTAGAGAGAGAGAGAGTGAGTACCTCCCATATAGGCAGACTGGGGCACACTGGGGCTGGGGGTAGAAGGAGGGAAAGTGGGACATTGGTGGTGGGATATACCCTTTTGTTCCATGTATGATCAAAACCCAATCATGAACAATTTTGTAACTATATATCTCACAGTGGTTTTTTTTTAATTTTAAAAAGGTAAAAAGATAAAAAATAAAGTAGAATGCAGAAGCCAAGTGGGCTAGGCAGGCACCTTGTATATTCTCCTGAACTGCATGCAGAGTTTCGGCAATCAGTATTTTTCACTAATTCTTGTAACATAAAATTCACTGATTTCGGACTGGAGCAATAGAACAGCGGGTAAGGCACTCGCTTTTGCATGTAGCTGATTCAGGTTTGATCCCTGGCACCCCATATGGTCCCTTAAGTTCTCCAGGAGTTTCCTGAGCACAAAACAGAGTAAAAAGCACACCCACCTCCTGAAAATGTTTTCACTTCTTCAAAGTATGAAGGAGAGAGAGCTCAACGGGCTGATGTTTTTCATGTAGGAGGCTCAGGCTCAGGATGGCTGCCCCAGCACCACAATGTCCCCCGAGCACCACCCTGAGTTTTAGTATATTTGTAAGATTTGCAACTACCATTCGAGATGTATTCCAGAAGATTTCCATCAATCCCATCCACAACCCCTCCCCAAAGTGTCAGGGAACCATCAAATTACTTTCTATTTCTGTTAACTGACCTATTCTGTTTTTTGTTTGTTTGGTTTTGGTTTTCTGGGCCACACCTAGCTGTATGTTCAGGGTTCAATAGGATGACCCTGGGACAGCCCCCAGTCCACCCCAGGTCCCAGAGAGCCCGCTAGCAGTACTGGGAGCACTGCTCCAGGAGTGCTCTTGGTAGGAGTATACAGGGGACGACATGGGGGCAAGGGATCAAACCTAGGTTGACACCCTGCAAGCCATGATTGTGCTCCGGCCCCTGAACTGACCTATTCTGGACATTTCACACAGATGAGACATCCAGACATTCTGGAGCATGTCTAGACCTTTTATTCATGCTTGGCTTTTGGGTTTGTTTTGGTTTGGGGGCCACACCTGGCTGTGCTCAGGGTTTTATTCCTGGCTCTGTGCTCGGGCATCACTCCTGGAGGGCTCAAGGGACCATTAGGTGGTGCCACAGATCACACACCAGGTTCTGCCACGTGCAAGGTCAGCGCCCTACCCACCATACTCTCCTCTCCTCTCCTCTCCTCTCCTCTCCTCTCCACCCCTCCCTTCTCCTCTCTCTCCAGCCCCTCATTACTGTTTTTCAGGTCCAGCCACACTTAGCCTGTGCCAGTACTTCAGCCTGTTTCGTCTGAAGACTCTCTCATGGGGTGGCTACAACACTTACTCATCTGTCCGCTAACCCAAAGGCAGATGAGCACTTTGGATCCGCCTTTGGTATCCTGGACAGAGCTACCACGGAGAGTCCGAGGGTGCTTGTGTGTGGCTGTTTCCTGTCCTCTTGGGTCTATGCCTGGCAGTGTGACTGGGGCTTGTGGCAATTCTACATGCAGGCACTCGAGGAACTCTGAGCCTGCTTCCTGGAGAGGCTGCACCACATGACATTCCCAATGGCAATGCATCAGGGCTCTGGTTCCTCTACTCTGTCAACACTTGGGACTATCCGCTGCTCCTCTGGCAGCCTGCATGACTGGCGTGAGGTGGCTGTCACTGTCACTGTCCTTCCGTTGTTCATCGATCTGCTCGAGCGGGCCCAGTAACGTCGTCTCCATTGTGACTCTTGTTACTGTGTTTGGCATATCGAATACGTCACAGGTACAGGGTGGCTATAGGCTGCCAACACCCTTGTGCTCATGAGGCAGCATGGCATGATCACCCGGTGGATAACTCCACCAGAGACACGTCCCGTCTCACCCTTTGCCCTTTTTCCAACTCAGTCTTTGCACTGCCATGTAAAGGTTCTTCGTGTATTCGAGACACTTTGGCCTTCATCAGACACAATTTGCAAATATTCTCTCTCATCCTGAGGGCTATCTTTGGGCTTTCTTAGAAGCAAAATAAAAGAAGTTATTGAGGTTGGGGGTGTGACCCAGAGCCCTGCATGTGAAGGACCTGCGCTCAGTCCCAGTAACCACCACCACAAACACCACCACACACAAATTTGTAACATATTTAGCGGGGTTTGGAAGGATAGGACAGCAGGAAGGACACTTGCCTTGCATACAGCCAACCTGGGTTTGATACCCAGCATCCCACTGAAAGACTACAACACTTAATTTGACCTATTCATCATCCCAAGCCCAGTTAGGAGTGATTCCTGAGCATAGAGCCAGGAGTAAGGCTGTGTGCCACTGGGTATGGCCCAAATACAGAAAAGAAAACAGAAAAACACTGCCTAATCTGAGGTCCTAAGATTTGTGCTGGTATTTTTCTAAGTTTCACAGTGTTCACTCTTAGTAATTCTCAGTTTCCCATGAAGCAGGTCGTTGGAAATGATTGTGCATCTGTGAGGTAGAGACACAACTCCGCTCTTAGCCTGTGGACATCCAACTGCCTCAGCTCTTGCTCGATTTGCTCGAGCGGGCCCAGTAACGTCTCCATTGGAGACTTTGTTGTTACCGTGTCTGGCATATCGAATACGTC
>JAOXYA010073207.1:0-23719 GCA_028565675.1 Sorex palustris
AAGAAGAAGAAGAAGAAGAAGAAGAAGAAGAAGAAGAAGAAGAAGAAGAAGAAGAAGAAGAAGAAGAAGAAGACGACATAGAGATCATTAAGCTTTGTCTTTTGAGTGAAGGTGCTCAAAACTTTGTGGATATCTTTAAAATACACCATATACATGAATAAGAAAGAGCTAGCTTTTGGAATTTCTGTTAGTTCATTCCAATTTTTATCCCTTTTCTACGCAATGAGGCCAAGAGAGCCTTGGCAACAAGAGTCCATGGACCAGATTAAAAGGAAAGTGACCAACAATGGGTATTGTGATATGCAGCCAATATGAGAACATTTGGGGCTCGAGGAACCCAGGAAGCCCAGCACTTAGAAGTGTCACTGAGCTAAGATGCAGGACCAAAGGTGCATGCTTGATCCAGAGGGAGTGTGGAAGAAAAAGTGCTTGCACTGTTAGTCCCCCATTGCAGGGCTGATGGGGGTAGAAGAGACAGTCAAAGGACCAGCTCAGAAAAGCTCCAGGCCTTTTTCAGTAAGACAGCCACAGGGCTTAGAGAAGAAAGGATGTTTCTAGGGTCACTCAACCAGTCACGGGAGCTGGGATGCCCAGAGTTTGCATAGCACACACTGCTGACTTTTAAACCAGGAGCTGTCTTAGAGCCTTTGTTAGATAAGGGAAAGAAATGAGTATTTTCAGCCAAACAACAGTGGCCCCAGGCTGGAGTAAGAAACGATCAAGGGGTCTCTGATCTGTCACTAAGACTTTGTATGATCGCCACTAAAGAGGTGAAGAGAATGGCACAGTTTAGCCACAAGAAAGCAGTTGCTGGGCATAAGACACACTGGGAAACTGATATTTTGAACAAAAACTAGAAAGGAAGGAAGAAAATAGCAGTAAGCACAAATGAAATACTGATCCTAGAAGCAAATTGTGTCTGCTTACTGGAATAAAACATACACAGATGTGCTGTGTAAATGGCAGTGAAATATGCTAATAGCTAATAGTTAATCAAGCACCAACCATATTCACTGTGATCACAAGAGTATTTTCTGGAGTGTGGCCTGCTCCGGGCTGACTGCAAGCTATTGTCTTTCTTTATACCTATTTTTTCTGTAGGGTGAAAGTGTCCAAACTTGGGAAGTTTTAGGGAAGCAGATGACCCACATGCAAAGGACGGTAGAATTAAACTGACTGCAGATTAGTCTTTTCCTACTTGAGTACTCCCAGGCTGTGTTTGGTACTTGTAGTCAGGATGACTGCTGTAGAGGCTCCCAGACTGGTTTCATTGGAACAGGTGCTGATGGGACCCAGGCCAGACATAACTCTGGGCAGAAAGCCAGTTTCATTAGGTGAGTCTCAACAAAACAGTAGCTGCCTTCATTTCTCCCCTTTGCTTTTCTTCCTTTTTTCTATTTCTATTTATGCCATCTAGTGGTCCCAGGCTGGAGTAAGAAATGATCAAGGAGGCTCTGCTCTGCCACTAAGACATTGCATGATCGCCACTAAAGGAGTGAAGATAGTGGCATGGTTTGGCCACAGAAAGCAGTCCATGGGCATAAGACACTCTGAGAAACTGATCACGATCACCATCACTATCATCCTGTTGTTCATCGATTGCCTCGAGCAGGCACCAGTAACGTCTCCTTTGTACTAGCCCTGAGATTTTAAAAAGTGCTGTATTCAAGGCTCTTTCAGGGTTAGGAGAATGCGACCCATCATTGTTACTGGTATTTGGCATATTGGGTACACCACGGGGAGTTTGCCAGACTCTGCTGGTGGGCAGGTTACATTCAGCAGCCTGCCAGGTTGTCCAAAGTAAGAATGAGATAATAATATGTTTGCGGCCGTGCACTTCCAGGAGCTGGGTTTTATAGTTTCTGGGTCTTGGCCATTGATGGGATTCCACAGCGCCAGGGGACCAGTTGGTAGGTGTGACCCCTCCCTACGGGAAGATGGAGAATCTGGGTGGAGGATGCTCAGCCCCAATCCAAGCAGGCTTGGAGATCTCAGCCCCAAGACCCACATGCCTTTGTTCCTCTGCTGGTACCTTCATGTGTTTGGAGAGTGGTCTCAGCATGGTTATGGCTGGTTCTGGAGGTCTTCGACTGCTGGAGCTCTGCTCAGGGCGTGGAGGGAAACTCAACTTGTCCCCCTGCAAGGGGTCCCGGCAAGGATAGCCAGGTGTGGGGGCAGGAGACTCTGCGCTTTTCCCTTCCGGGAGCCAGGTTTTATAGCAACTGATAGGTTTTATAGGTTTTTATGGGTTTTATAGCTTTTATAGGAACTGATATTTTGAACAACAAAAAAAAACCTGGTGTTACATGGAGAGCTTCTGTCCTTCCAAGTCAAACACAAGGATGAGGCTGATGCTTGAGTCCACTCACTGCTCCAAAGTCACAGAGAGAGATCTGCTGGAATAAACTCAGGGGACAATGATTGTTTCTTGGGTCCTGTGATCTGATTGGGCCCTGTGATCTGAGTGGGCCAATGAGCCATGAACACTGGATGCATTCCGAAACCCGGAAAGTCTCCAAGACACCTCTTTCCATGGGTAATGTTTCCAAAACAATGGGATGTCTGTTGAGCAGTCACCCTAGGAGGCTGCTATAGGTATTTGTAATTCATCAAATTACACAGATCCGTTGCACTAAAGTACATTGTTTCCCCAGGTATCCAAAGTTGTTTTATCATATTTTGTTTTACTGTGAAGAGGCCTTTCCTGGTGAGATCTTTCCCAGAAGAGGATTATAGGACACCCCAAAAGCTTCATGTTCGTGGATAGGCTGAAGGGACTCCAAGGCAGTCCTGCTAAGGATGGGGCATGAAACTCCTGGGTTTTCCTGAATTCTCCCTCAAGACAAATCTATTTAAAGACAATAATGGAGATGATCATGTGTCATAAAAGAGGGTTAGATGAGCTGTGGTGACTTCATAGTGAGCTGACCCCCAGAGAGAGAGAACTCATGCAAGTTGGCCACCTTTCTCCTTTTTTCTCAGGAAGGCCCTGAGAGCTAAGCCTGAACCTCTGCATTGCAGGACGTCTTTGCAGCTTGGACCACACAGTAACATGGCTTTCCCCCTCCTCTCCTCCCCCCTGCTCCCACCCCCTACTCCTTACAGGTCATGAGTCTGTGTGCACGAAAGTGCTAACTAATAGTAAATAATCATACTTAAATTTTTTTCTGTCAAATTATTAAAGAAAAATTTCCTCAGGTTGACTGTCTCTGTAGATCTTAATGGAAGTAGGTTTGGGGATTAATCACTCCCCACTGAAGTGTGCTTGAGTAGTTAGGGAGCTGAGGAAGCTTCATCCGGACACCTCCCTTCAGATTGTGGAAGGAGGCAGTGTGTAAACACCCTGAGTCTAAGAATTTTGGATTGCATCTTACTCACTGGGCTCCAATGAAAAGTGTGTTTTAGGAAGGTGAACAACCCACATGGAACCAGTTAGAGCATGCTTTCTCGGGGCTCAGGCTGCACTTGGCAGGGCTCTGTGTAGTGGCTCACAGAGAGTAGATAGCTAGCATCAGTTGTGTTCCCTGAGGCCCTTGTTGATCTCCACAGTCCCAAGTCCTCCTGTTGGTCAGTGTTCTCTTTGTTGATCTCCACAGTCGTTCCACAAGATTTCAGCCCCTCGCATGATGGAAGAAAGGATCCGATTATACTCTCTTGCCCACACCACCTCTGGAAGTGCAAAACTTGCATTTATTTTTCACAACTAAACTCAAACAGACACCACCACTCTGTCTCTGTCTCTGCCTCTGTCTCTCTGTCTCTGTTTCTGTCTCTGTCTCTCTCTGTCTCTCTGTCTCTCTCTCTTTCTCTCTCTCTCTCCCCTCCCCCCTCATGGTTCAAGACTATGTTTTGGTCGTAGAATGTAGTTGAGATCCATTTTGGCACCTTCAATTCTGTTGTTCCTCTGGCCAGCCTGGCCCAGACTTGAAATTTCTGGATTCCACCCTAAGAGATATCAAAACACCTTCTGTCTAGCTGAAAATTTTTACCCAGATGCCAGTTTGGTGGAATCTTGCCCCCACATTTACCCTTTGTCTATTCTGTACTAGTATTCTCCCTCTGAAGAGAGGATTTAAACATCATAACTCTAACCTAGCAAGTGTCAGAGAATAGAGAGTACCAGATGCCATTTATTCAGCTCTTATTATCCATTGGCACTGAATCCACTGCTTCATCTCATTTGTCCTCAGAAGAGCCTTATTAGGTTAGATGTGACAAATACCTCTGCTCCACAGAGGCACAGGGAGGAATTCACTTTCCAGGTTCTCATATCGAGGTTCCTAAGCAGATCTGTCATACTGCAGGACTTTGAGGAGCTCCTAGCCACTCCCAAGACTTTGAGAATATTGTAGTTGGAAGGAAATATTATCCTTACTATAGTGTTTTGCCCTGTTGTTAATCCTTCCACCCCTTTCAGGGCTTGAGTGGCTCACCACAAATCCAAACCAAGTCTTTTCTGCAGTATTCCTCAGAAGACATCATGTCTTACAGCCACATCAGAGCCTAGCACAGGGGCTGGAACCTAGAAAGTGTAAATACACCCACATGGGCACCCAATCCACACTATGCAACATTCTCCAGAGCTAGTGGTAGGAACTTGATCTGTTTGCAGCCAGAGTTCCTCCTGTGGAGGCTATAAGCTTGGGAGTGCTATCTGAGAATAAAATCAATAAAAGAAGGTAGAAATTTTTACCAAGGAGGTTCTTAGCAACAGCTTCTATTACCTGGATATGGCTTGCCCAAGCTGAGTTAAATCTGTTTTTGTATTCATAAGCAATAGATTTCCATTTTTGTTTTAATCAATCAAACTCAGGCTTTATCACGTGCCACCAAAATAACCTGTCAAATTCAGGGACCTCCACAAGTTCTTAATTGAATGGCAACCCAGTAAAATCCTGAAAAACCAACCCTATCTCCCACTCCAGTGCCTGACTCTGAACTCTACATCCTCCTTTGCAGACTGCAGAATTCAACCTGCAGGATGAGTCCACAGCCTCCCCCGTACTCCCAAAAGGCGCCGTGAAAGAAACTTGGCAGCAATTAACATGGTGCTAAACCAGCTCATTTGTCTGCACTCTGTCATTGATGCAGCAGCCCTGGGACCACTATTGCCATATAAGAAGGATCTGGAACTGTCATTAAATTACGTATGTGTCCACTGTGCCTGGTTATTAGGTCTTTGGCAAATCAATTTCATATGGCCTTTTAATTAGATCATATAAACAAGGAGAAGGAGTTCATGAAAATCTCCCTAAGAAAGCCCTCTGCACTCCATCCAGAAGGCTATGAATGCCCCAGCTCCAAGATTTCTGGAGGATCATAGGGGCAAGGGCTAAGACTCTGAGGGGCAGTTTCTGAACTGTGTGAAGAGAGATAAGAGAAAGCATCAAGTGCCTTCCTTCCAGGATTAGCTCAATTCAGGTCCAGTGAGCAGTAACAAGTGTAGAAATTGAGTCTGGGATTGGAGTGATAGCACAGCAGGTAGGGCGTTTGCCTTGCACGTGGCCAACCCGGGTTCAATTCTCAGCATCCCATAGTGTCCCCTGAACACCGCCAGGAGTAGTTCCTGAGTGCAGAGACAGGAGTAACCCCTGTGCTCACTGTGTGTGACCCAAAAAGAAAAAAAAAAGTTGAGTCAGAAAGCCTGGTTCTGCTCCCCAGCTAGTCTTTGCTCAAGGTTCAGCACTGCCACTTCTTTTTCACAGATGAACCCCTTGGACCACATATTTGCAAGCCTGCTTACTGGGCTGCACAAGGTCAGTATGCCCTGAGTTCTTCTGGTCAGGCTCTGGTTTGCACAGACGTTTGCCCTCAGCAGCAGCAGAATGAGGAAATAGACACAGTGATTGTTCATGGAACTCTGTTTAGTCCGTTTAAAGGCCTTTCTTTTATTATCAGATGACACTTTTTCCAACCCATTGCCCTTTCATTGTGAAATGATGACAACCATTAAGGTCCATTCACTTGACAAAAGAAAGTTTGGTTACTGAGACAATAGTGGAGAGCAGCAGACACTGTGGTGAAGGGCACAGAGCTGGAATGTTTTATGCAACCCTACCACTAATAGCTTTACAAACCACACTATGCCTAAAATAACATTTGGAAAAAAATTAAGAGGAAGTTTCATCCATAGGTCAGCACTAGCCTTCTCCTCTCCTGGCAGCTGCAAACCTACTCTGTGGGGTAAAGTTCTGCCTGCATCTCCCTCTGGGGTCTCACAGAAGCAGGGCTGACCCTTGCCTTCTCTTGTTTGTGCAATGAGCTGTACCTCCAAATGCCAAAGGCAGGCTTGTGGAAAGAAAACAATTTTCCCCAAAAGCTTCCCAGCAGATCAGGTCACTTCCTCTTGGGCCAGCTCATAGTTCTCACTGATGGCTCTAAGATAAGGAATGAGGCAGGAAGAAAAGGCAAGCCCCCCAAAATGAGGATAGGAATTCTCAAAGGTGATGAGCCTAATGATCAGAGTCCCTCCATGTCCAGAAACAAGAAGGGAACAAAAGTTTGCAAGGTCCAGGTCATATAATCAGGGGGAGAGGGGCCCAAACCATCAGTGCAGATGCTCTGTCCCTCCTGTGGCCAACTTGTGATCCTGCTGAGGCCCTTTCCCGTTGTACCCCACAGTGGACATTATTATAGGTTCATGTGTGTCATGCTCTTGTAATCTTGGCATGATTTAGTGCTCAGCAACATTCATCCTGTTACTTGATCCTATTCACTCTTTTGCAGTGTCCCCAGTTGCTTTAGCAACACAGAAATGGTGGCAGTAATTTGGACTTTTGTCCCACGTGTCAAGATTTCTGCCACTATTGCATTCCCAGTGCTGGCGTTTTGGTGTTATAACTAATTGCAGCTGGGGACATGGAGGAAGTGATATATGTCACCCAGAGGTAAGCTTGCTGAATCCTGCTATTATCACCACAGAGTCAGATGTCGAGACGGGACTCCCTCCCACAGGGACTCCCTGTGAGAAACACCAGTTTCCTTCTGACTCAGTCACACAAGATGTGGAATCAAAGATCTTTGTTATGCTGAATCCTGAAGAGGCTGTGGGTGTTTGTCTCTGTTGCTTGTTTGATTCCTCCACCCCTCTTGGAGAGCCCGGCAAACTACTGAGTATCTCGCCCTCACGGCAAAGCCTGGCAAGCTACCCATGATGTATTTGATATGCCAAAAACAGTAAAAAGTCTCAAAATTTGTTGTGAGATGTTACTGTTGCCCGCTGGAGCAAATCGATGAACAACAGGAGGACAGCGCAGTGCAGTGCTTGTCCAGCCCACCCTGACAATGCAGTAAGTAAAGCAGAAGAAAGTAATTCTATGGGAACCTAAACTGGGGTGAAATTTGTACCCAGGGAAATTAGTTTTGTTGAAGATAGGCTGCCTTTACTCTGAGTTCTGAGAAGCTCCTGCTTCCTTAAGGATCCTTGTAGCCAGGGATTTTCTCAGGTACAACTGTGGCCAATAGCAGAACTGAGGGGTATGGCTCTGAGGTAAGCATCTTAAAACAGAGAGGGGTGCCTGGAATAAATATCAGCTTGCTAACTCTGCTTCCCAGAAGTAAATTTATGGCTTCATACACTACAGACTTGCAGGAGTCAGAGTGGTCACTTCTGTAGCTCAAGTATTATGGCCAAGAAGCTCCAGGGAGTTTCATGCCAATAGGAAACAAGAAAATACACAGATAGTCATAGTGGAAAGTGCGGTTATTAATACAATAAAACTAGATTATGGGATAGAGAGGGTGAGGAGAACTGCCAAGGAAAGATATTGAGTTGAGACTTGCAGAAAGAGAGGGAGCTAGCTAAGGAGCAAGATATAGAAGTAGAGGGATAAGCACTGGTCATGAAAATAGTGTGCCCTTTATAGTGTATTTATTTACAATAGTATGCTAAGTGACCACTGTGTGTGCCAGGCATTTTGCCAGTTCCAGGGAGATAATGCCCATTCCTCTGATCAGAAGGCAGGACAGTGTCCCTCAAGGAGTTCACAGACCAGTGCTACATAGATAAAACAACCCCATGCAACCATCTTGACTCATCTGCCAAGTACCATAATTAATTATCTTTAATTACCTCACCCTTGTGGTAGTCTATACCAGGGACACCATGGCTAGTCCCTGACATGGTTGAGGGAACTGAGAACTGGGTGATGTGGAGCCATATATGCTCTCTTATGACCAGGTTGAACTCAGGATCCTCTTGCTTGAGCTCATGGCCTTCCCAGTGACATTTCCCCAGTGAAGACATGCTGGAGAGTGTGACATATTGTGAGCTGTGGTCCTTCCCAAGACCATGGGGAAGAGAGCTACAATAACAGACATCACTTTTGGCCTGAGCTAGGCTAGGCTGGGTTAAGCAGGCTAAGAGATCTCCTGAAACTATACAGACTGCTCCTGTTATACTATCTTGGGAGGGCAGCCCAAGGTCCCCACTATCCTGGGGCGGGGGAAGTGCTGGTGCTTTAAAAATAAGATCTTCTGGTGAGCAGGAACAAGATAGGAAGGTGAAAGTGCAAAAGAGCATAAGGATTCTGAAGGCCCAGTTGCTCCCTAGTTCTGCCTAGCTGATGGTCTCAGTGTCCTGACCAAATCCCTGAGCAACAAGCTGCAGCTGGGGACAGTCTTCTAGTAAATCTCAAGAGCACTGAAGAGCTATCTATGACAGAACTATTATGCATAGGTCAAATATCCATAATACTCAACCACTAATGCCAATAATCATATTGGCAAGCATGAAGTTTGTAAATAAACACCAGCGTATTTCTTATTCGCCTATAGAGCAAACATGTGGGTGGGGGGGTCTGTGTGAGATGTCAGGGACCATATCCGGATGCTTGTTTGTCTCTTTCACAAGGAAGTGGGTGGTTTATATGTGTTATAATTGAAAGTAACTCCTTCCCTGAACAGTGAGTAAAACCAGAAGACCGAGGGTGTAACTTAGATAGATGCTGTCCACCTGGGTTTGGATTTCAGAGAGATTGACTCTGTGCCTCACTGCTTCTAGCCTAAAAGCAATATCTGCTGAGAAGGAAGAAGTTGGGGAACAGAGAAAATTATGCAAGACCTGAGAGGGAGGGACTGAACACAAGTGGATGTTCAGCAATGATAAGTGAGGGTGAGTAGGCTAAGGAGTAATAGCAGGTCATGCCAATTTGGGCCTGGTGAAAAGGCCAAAAGAACAGCATCCTGAGAATGCCCTATGTCATGAGCAGACTCAGGAATCCAGCTGCCCAACATCAAAGCTTTATATTGGGATGCCCTTTATTTTCACTTTCAACTCTTACTCTCCTTTTGGGGTTCTGCTTTGTGACGTTCTTCCTGGAATCACCATTGCTTTGATTCCTTGCTTGCTCCTCAGTATGGCTAAGACAAAAGACAAGTTCTTGAAAATCTGAATTCATGGAGCTAAAGAAGGGTCAAGGCCTGAAAAAGCTAATGGGAATAGCATGTGTTCACATGCTAAAATATCTTGAAGGTCACCTTGGCCTGAAAGCCTTTTAAAGTCATGGAATACCCAATGTCACATTTGATTCCCACATATCTGCTGAGGCTCCCATTTTGCCCGTAGGAAATAAAGAGGGCAGGTGAAGCATTGGAAGATTCAAATTTGCATGCCTAGGGGAACAGGAGAGGTAGTATAGGGGTTAGGGCTCTTGATTTGGAGGCTGACAACCAAAGTTTGATCCCTAACACCACATAGGATTCCCTAAGCTACCCTAGGACTGAGCTGTAGTCCAGAGCCAAGGATAGCCCTTAAGACTGTCAGGTGTGGACCCAAAACAAAAACAATTCACATGCCAAGGAAAAATCTCTTCATTTTTCCATCACAGATTCCCTTTCCCCAAAGGGTCTTTCAAGGAGCTCATTAGAAAGTCTGGGTGAACTGCTTTTTGCTTAACTGTCAGGAGCTACTTTAGGGCAAGTACTTAGAACTGTTTGAAAGAGAACTTTACCAGATTAAAGACATTTGTGCCATTTTTAAAGAAGAGTATTTTGGTGTTCATTTCTGCAGCATTGCTTTCATAGGGGTAGAACTGAGCAAATGACGTGAAATGCAATAAAGCTGCATACAAACACACTAAAGGAAACTGAAAATAGCTGGCTTGAAAATGTGCTGAAGAAGCCAGCCTCCAAGCTGTCCCAGATTCTTTGGAATTAATCAGATTTCCAGGAACATCTGTTTTGGTGTGTTGTCCATTTTGCATTTAATTTTTGTATAATGGCTGCTGTTGGGAAATCAAAAATACCTGTGGTGCTGCAAATCTGAAAAATTGCACTTGGGCAGCGAGTTGGCATTAAGTAGGGATTTCTGAAAAGGAGACAGCAGCCTCATTCTCATGGAAGATTTTGTTAGGCAGGCCACCGGCTGCCACTGGCCAGCTGGGGTATTTATCCAATCATCCATATGTGCCTTAATGGTTGATGTTCTAAAATTTCAAAAATAAAAATTCTCTTTTCTTCCCAGAAATGGGAAGCATGTCTGAATAGATAAATATGAAGGAGAAGAATGCAGGCCACTGGTTCATGGTTTTGCGTTCACTCTTCCCTATGTATGGGACTCAACTTTTTCATCTTCCATCTTAGCTCAATGGCACCTCCGCAGAGACCTCCTTAGCTCCCTAGTTATACATTTGATGATTCTGTGAGGACAATGAGGGCCTGAATCCTAGCACACACACCCTGTCCCCATCCAGCCAGGGCACATGGGAAAACCTGTAATTTCATGAAAAGTTTCGTCATGAACTCTATGTCAGGAGAAAAAAAAACCCTACAGCTTCAAAGAGAGCAAGGCCTGGGGGTATCCAGTGACACAGACATGGGCCTGGGGGTATCCAGTGACACAGACAGGACCAGCAGTTCATTCTTCAGGCCTTACTTTTCTGTGTGAAAAATTTGGCCACTGAGATTTTTCAGTCATTTGACAGTCTTCTATGCTGACACTTTCTAGGGCGAATTTCAAGGGAACATAATATAGCATCATAATTAAGCCTCTCATTTTATAAATATTATTTAAGATAAAGTTAACATTTTGTTTAAAATATTTCTAATTCAAAGAAAGGTTTAAAATAAGAGTCTGAACTCAGTGGTCTGCATATCAAATTTGACCAGGTGCTGTTTTGTATCAAGAAGGTTTTTTTTTTCCTTGGAGGGATGAGTTTTCCAGTAGTGCTTAGGGACATTTCCAGTTATACTTGAGCCAGCAATGTAGTATTTATTTAGTCTGTCAGTGCTAGGGTCCAAGGGGTCATATCTGGTGATGTTCAGGATTATGTCATGTCAGGGATCAAGCTCAGGGTCTTGTGCATCCAGGCATACACTCCAGCCCTTTGAGCCCTGATCCTATACATAATGTTTTATTGGAAATACAACTGTGTTAACTTGTTATATGCTATCTATGAGTTACATGGTGCTTCAATGGCAGTTAAATAGGACAGTTACTGCATGTTTTGCAAAAATAAAATATTTACTATCTGGTCTTTAAAGGAAAAGTAAATAATTAAAAAAAACACTGGAATTTGTAAGGTGGCAAGAAAGAGAGGGAGAGAAGAGGGAGAGGGGGAGATACAGACAGACAGACAGACAAACAGAGACAGAGAGAGGTTTAACTTTTAGCATGCCAGTGAGAGCTGTGTATATAACCTCATCTCTACCCATCTGCCTTGGAGAAAACACCTAGTTGGTGCTAATGGCTTGCTGGGAACATATTCTCCTACCCCAGGGATACTGATCCTTGCTAGCCTCAAAAAGTTTTGCCTTCTTAAAGACCAAGTTGTTTATAGGGTTAATTACTCAACCTGAAGCAGGGATAGGTTTATCAGTCACTGTAACACATTTAAGGTGGAGCTGACCCCTTGTAAAGGGAAACAGTGACAAAAGACACTTGTTGGGCTCAGAGAAGTCATCAACAAGCCTAAAACTGGGACTCATGTCCAAGGAGAGTGTAGAACAGGACATTCACTTTCCTGCTCAGTTTCTGTCTGTGCCTCATGGGGAAGACTGCAGTTAGGCAAACAACTTGGTAATTAAACCAAACAACAATAAAACAACTTTGCAAATGTTCCCAAGAGATCACTTCTCAGAAAGTTCCAAATTCCTAGGAAGAGTCTAAAATGGGCCCAGAGTAAAACTAGGGGGTGGAGGATGAGGCCCCTGTAATTAAGCTGGAGAGCCCATAGCCTTGCATGTGAATGGTAATTAGCCTCAAGCAAAGGGATGTTTAAAAGTGTGACATAATAAAGCTCCCCAACTGGTTGCTTTAATTTCCCTTGGCACCCAGTGTGCATGAATAACACACACAATCAAACAGAAGAGTAATCAGATTTGAAATATTCCTTTAATAATACATTTGCCAGATCAAATATTAAAAATAGAAGATGGAGAAGAGAAGAAGTCATCTCCCCAGTGGTATTGGTTCCATAAATATTGCTTCATTAAGCTGTCTTCGTTGGTTCCAAGGATGGGTTTTAAACCATGGCCAAGGTTCCAGATTGCTTGTTACAATAGGGGAGAAATCTCTCTGCTAACAGTGTCCCTGCACCTCCCTGTATTGTGCCCACCACCATAGTGAAATGTCTTCCATTAATAGCCAGAGCTGGCCTGACATCTGCAAAAAAAAACAGCATTTATTTATTTGAAGTGAAACCTCTTCATTGGTGCACTAGTGGCTTCCATCCCAGCCAAACAGCAGGAAGTTAATAATGATGGTATTTGACTTTCTCAAGACCTTCCCTGGCAGTTCGCATCCATCTTTTTGGCATCTCTCCAAGGTAGGAGGTAGAATGAGGAAGTGGAAGTCCTGTTGCCAACCAGGCGCACAGTGGCTCAAGGCAGAGCCTGAGGTATTACAGGCCCTGGACTTTGGCAGAGTTGTGTACAAAAGAATTCACAAGGTATTGACTATTTGGTGAAGGTTAGCCTTGCATTAGGTGCATGGTACTCTCTCTGAGTCTCTGCTCTATTTAAGACCACAAGTAGTTAATACTGAATTCAAACCTTCATGGTGAAGTAGGAAGAGTAATACTGATAGATATAATTCCTTGAACATTACTGAGATGCATGACCTTGGTTCAATTAATCTATCCATATTAGTAATTGTCACGGTCATGGTCCTCCCGTTGTTCATCAGTTTGCTCAAGCGGGCCCAGAAATGTCTCCATCATGAGACTTGTTGTTACTGTGTTTGGCATATCGAATACGCCATGAGTAGCTTGCCAGGCTCTGCTGTGTAGGCAAGATACTCTCAGTAGCTTGCCGGGCTCTCCGAGAGGGGTGGAGGAATCAAACTCAGGTCGGCCATGTTGGCCGTTTGTAAGGCAAACGCCCTACCACTGTGCTATCGCTCCAGGCATTAGTAATTGTGTATGTGTTAAATATGCTTGTATTTTTCCATAACAGTGATGTTCCATATCAGGATCAAGAATCAATCAAATTTAAAGATGCAAAGAATAATCTTTCTCGATGCGTGCTAAGTGTCATAGGTGTAAAGAATCTGATTCATGAACTCAAGAAATCTTTCACCTCAATGTCATGTCTATCCTTTTCCAAAACATTGAGTTTGAAAAATGTAAGTCACTATTTTTGATTTAAAGGGTTAAATTTAGTCAAATTATTACATTATTTTTTTTTTCTCAAAGTTCTGATTCATTTGGAATGAACGGTAAGCCCTATATAAAACTGAAGATTTTAATGGCATATAATATTATGCTCTTTAAGTATAACATTCAGGTTTTTCAGGAACTTGGTGAATTCTAAGATGAGTCAGAGTTAAACTGTGGCTAAAAGGTTCACACTGGTGGATTGATTCTGTGAATTTCTTTCAAATTGTGCTTCTTCCTCTTATCTGTAACCCTGATGCAGGCGAGAGGCCAATTGACACCATGTACTTAGAGTTTCCACATTCAAATTGTGTTTCCCAGCCATGGTTCCTTCCAGCTGCAGGTTTTTAGAATTATGAGAGGCCAGACAGGGATAAACAAAAGATTGAACAGGTGCTGTTAGATGATAAAACACTTCACATTCCTCACATATACTTCTCACCTAGGATCATACAAATATTCATCCAGTCAAAGGGTTTGACTTTGCTCCATTATGTTGTCATTCTTTTGCCTATTGGAAATTAGGTTTTTTACTTAAAGATCAGGTGATATTTGAAGAATGCTTACCACCTTGTGTGACTCTATGTGGGGGTGCTTCTCAGTGATGCATGTAAGATGCTATTCTCTCTGCACTGTGACCCAGGGCTAAGCCCTGCCTAAACTGCCTCATTTATAAGCACCAAAAGGTTCCTTGTGTCCTGGCCTGGTTCCACGAGCCTACTTTTCTGCTGTCATGCAGACAAGGGTATCCAGAGTGAATACCTCCAGTAGCAGTCCCCAAGCAGTGTCCCAGTTCATTTGCTCTTTGTTTTTTTTATTTTATAAGGTAGTTTACAATATTGGATTACATTTAATATTCAAACACCATCTTACCACCATTACACCTTCCCACCACCATATTTGGGATGTTTCCATCCCAAACCCTATCCCTCTCCCTAAGCAGAACCAAAATAATATATTTTGTATTCCTTGATATAACAAAACACTGAAAATGCTACAAAAAGTATCCATAGAGGAAAGAGTGTGAAGATTATTCTGTTTTGGCAGGGGCCATTAAGACCTTCTATAAGATATCACTAACATGTTTAAGGTTGAGCCTTGTAAACTTTCGTGTGTGTGTGTGTGTGTGTGTGTGTGTGTGTGTGTGTGTGTATTTCCCCTCTATGATTGCCTACTATTTGAGCCTCATCAAATGTGGTGTGCTACTCTTGGAGAATGGGTAGGGTGTGTCTTATGATATGTTGCATGGTGCAAATGCAGCCACATGGTCCAGGAATAGTTTCACTGCTTGAGGCTTGGTTCAAGCATGTGGGGAGCAGCCTTGAACAAGGCGGCAGTTGGGTTCTGGAGCTTTTTGGCTGCTGGGCCTGGGTCCCTTGGAGTGGGAAGGGCTCATACCTGGCCACCTCTGGGCCACTCCAAGTGAAACAGCCTGGCTTGAGATCTAATGGCATGGCTATGGTGAGCATCAATGTTATGCTCCCTTCCAGGAGAAAAGGACATACAATCTGGGTGGTGGCCAATGACAAGATTATCTGGCGCCAGCCAGAAGTGGTTTATGGACATGACCGCTGGGCCACCAGAGACAGGGGGACATTTGCCCTTTGTGAAGTTATTCCAAGGTGGCTCCTGATTCCTCCAGTCTCCAAGAGGTACCAAAAGTACTAAGTTCCAGGTTCTCCAGCAGTAAGTTGCTGACTCATGCCATCCTTACCACTCCCTGCTCCATTATCTGATGCCCCTGGGGGTCATCTCTTAATAGAAATCTTGCTCATAAATCTTTATTTTATGCTCTTCCCCTGGAGAACCCAGCTGGTTCTTGGTCTCATGAGTTTATTGCATACAGTTTTCTATCAAGGACTTTGCATATTGTGCAAGATTGCAATGCTGAGAGGCTAAGTTAGTCAGGACTGGTTGACAACTTTTGCTTCAGGAAGTCCTTCTGCACATAGATAGCCTATTCTTCTTATCTTTACCATCTTATGATGTGACATGTGTTCCCAGAATAATTGGAATATTGTAGACATCCCATCACCTCCACCACAGACTATGATCCACCTTTCACTTCAGACCACACAATACCCACTCAGAGCTTTGATATGGTTAAAAAACAGTTCTGAATCCAGTAGGCCAAGAGGCTAATGTAGGGAAGTGTGGGAACTGGAATGAATCCAAGGGCAAACTACAACTAGAATTTAATTGAAAAGAAAGGGAAAAAATCATATTGAATAGAATATCCAGTCTGGATACTGAATTGATGGAGAGGGCAGAAGGTGATCGTAAGTGTCATAGTCCAGTGACTCCAAGACTTAGCATGGACATAGATATTGTATAAACAGTGTGCAGTCAAGCTCTAGTGACATGGCGAGAGGAAAGAGAAGGAGCAGAGAAAGTCATGTGTAAACTCTTTTAAATAACAATCCACCTCAAGAGTGGGGATTTCCCTTATTTTCTCATCCCCTCCTTCTTTCCTCTGGCTCTTCCCTAACTGGTACACAGGAAGAAATGCTCCATCCTCAGGGCTTTACTGACCTCTATGTACTTCAGGGGCTGTTGTCTAAGGGTTTTCTGGATTGGTTCCTGAGGGGTTTCTGGGCTGGTGCCTGAGGAGTTTCTGGGCTGGTGCCTGAAGGGTTTATGAAGCCACAACTCTCTGTTGGCTATGTTTTGGGGCCTGGAACATGAGCATGCCTCAGGCATGGAAGCCTAACTTTCCCTCTCTCCGCATCTTCCAGAAAGGAAACTTTCTCTCTACAACATAACTGTACCTTCACATGCAGGATGTCAGTCATTGCAGCTAGGGGCAATTTCTATAGTATTGATAACTGTGATTATTGGAACATCAATTCCACAATTGATGAAAAAGGCTCTCTCCGGATTCTATTCATTCCCCTTTCCCTTCTTTCACCTGTCGTCCTCCCCAGTGCTTCCTGACTTTTATTACACCTCCCAAAAAGGACACAGGATCAAAATCAATGAGTTCCTTCCAAGCTGGGGTCTCCCAAACTCCAGTTGCTATGCTCAACTTTTAGTATTAATAATATTGTATGACTAGGACAATTATTTAGTTTTTCTTTAAGTAGGCTTTATTCCCTGGTGTGTGTCTCTGTCTCTCTGTCTCTATTTCCTTGTCTCTCTCTCCCTTTAACTGCTATAAAGCTGCAGAGATACACTAACACTTAGCTGAGACTTTCTCCTTGACCTAGTACAGGACTAAAAAAGCACCAGAAGGGTGGCAACGTATGCCCTCCCTCTGACAGTCCTTGTTATTCACACTCTGATTCCACCAGTTTCTAGCATTTGGCTGTGGTTTAACAAATACAAATTTCAACATCAATGTCAATCTGTAAAATCTTTTATCTCCATTTAAAACTCAGTTTTACTCAAACACCAAGAAAGGCTTTCTCTTAAGAACTTTCTCACCAACTCAGAACCAAGGTAGAAGTTGCCATGAATTCAACTTGATTGAGGAAATGTAAGTTCTGGTTTGCAATTGAGGTCAGGATCAGAGAGATAGATCAACCAGCAGATCTCATTTTTTGAAAGCAATAGGTTCATGTTTGATCCCCAGTAAGTACTGGATGGTACCCTGAGCACCACTGAGAGTAACCAGCACAGAAACCCAGAAATTTGAGGCCAGGTATGGCTCCCCAAACAGAAGTATCTACCCACAATTGAAAGTGAATGCCTTTTCTTTTCTGACCTTCCTGATGATGTTCTGGGATAGCAGGGCAAGACTATTATAGAAACCCAGTCCAAATGTACTCAGCAGGGTGAAGTGAAAAAACAGTGCTTAAACAGCTCAGGGGAGGCAGCTATGCTCACCACTGTACCAATGAGTCAGAAGGAGAGGGACAGACATAAAATAATTACACTCATTTGTGGAATGTAAAAAAAACATAATATGTGACTAATACTCAAGGACAGTAGAAACAAGGGCGAGGAGGACTCATCCATGGTTGGAAGGCTGCTTCAAATGCTGGGGGAGACGGCAGTTGGGATAGAGAAGGGACCATTATGACAAAGACAGAAGAAATGATCACTCTGAATAAGAACTGCATGTAGAATGTAAGTAAAGGAACAATACGATAACCTCTCAGTATTTGTATTGCAAACTATAAAACCATAATGCCCAAAATGCAAGAGAGAGAGACAAAGAGAATGCCTGCATTAGAGATAGATGGGGGGGCCGGTAAATTGGAGATATTGGGTGGGAAATGTACACTGTTGAAGGAATGGATGTTGGAACATTGTATAACTGAAACCTGATCATGAGCAGCCTATAAGGTGTGTATATCATGATGATTCCATTTAAAATTAATAAGAAAGTAAACTGAGCGAAAACAAAAAATAAAACACTCTTCAGAGATGTGAACAGACTTATTTTGTCAGTGTGGCAGGATCTGAGAATATTGCTCTCTTATAGCATTGCTATAAGATAACAGACTCAAGGCCAGTCCACGAAACATTCTGACTGTGCTCTGCAGGCAGGAGGGGTATTCAACACTCAGGGATTCTTTCCAGGAGATCTAGGCAGAAAATGAGTGCCTCAGTTGTCTCTCTCCTGGCTTTGGCCACATCCCCAGTAACTTTGAGTAGATGTGCTTAATCCAGTGTCAGAATTCTGTTTCCTAGGTGAGGGGTCTATCGTTTGTTAGAGAATGGACTCACAGATGGGCAAATGTTCTTATATTTGGGTGAAACCAGAAGTTGTCTCCTTGCCATAGTCTGAGAGGGGCTCAAGGGAAAGCCCTTGTTGCGGGAGTTCAGAGCCTTTCCTTCACAGAGCAGGGAGCAATGCCCTGGGAATTGATGGCGCCAGTGAAGCATATCCCTGGGTCTTGTTAGTGATGCCAAACAGGAAGTCTAACTATTATTTGTATCCACTGTAATAAGAGAGGGAAGGTCTACCTTCCCCTGATGGGTGCTTTATAGGCCAGCAAACCATGAGCCATGTCCCCCAGTTTTTTCCTGGATACAGTCTTCAAGAAATAATCACTTGTCTAATTTTACAGTATGCACAGAGGATCTGCTGTACAGAACTGTCCATTAGATCTAGACCATTGCTAAAAGCACTCTAGATAATAAATCATCATTTTCTATTAAATAAAGAGGCAGTCCCTCTCTCAGCATGGCTGTTCTCTCATAATCATGATAAATGGAAAACCCAGACAGGTGAATTTTAATAGGCATAGAAATGCACTCAGATTAATTAGATTACATTTAAAAAATTTTTTTCTCTTTTGCTCCATAAATCTAAATGGGGGCCTCTAAAGGATAATAACCATGCACATACTAAAGTGCATTACGACATAATTAAAGATTATTGAGGTACATACATGGTTAGGCACTGGGTTGGGTACAGCAGAAAGGCATGAAAATTCAGTTGGAGTTGTTTGAGGGATCTGTTTTCCAGTGAGCTACTTAGAACTCTTTGGTATAAACTTGCAAATGAGTTATGGAAGAAACTCCGTTCATCAACTTCTTAGTAGATCTCTCTTACTGTTTTATATTATTATTATTATTATTATTATTATTACTAGTATTATCATCTTGTGGTGCTGAAGATTTAATGCAAGACTTTCACATTCAAAGCATATGCTTTATCCCTGAATTATTTCCTTGGCCCCTGAGTGAATTTCTAAAGTTGGCAATACTTCCTTTGAAGGTTCCTTCCACCCAACTTTCAAAGGCAAGGAGGTGAGAGTCGTCTCACCTGGCTTGTAAAGAGAACAAGAATGCTAGTTCACACACCAATGATGACCTGGTGTGAGAAAGCAGAACCATTTACTAAACCCTTAACTACAGAAAATAAAGTTAGTAGGGCCACCAGCACTCTCCCCTCCGCCCACTCGCCCCCCCCCCAGGGGGTGGGGGGCTTATATAAGGCAGAGAGGAGAGAGCTGGTCATTTTCTCCTGATCTGCCTCTGCCACCCCAACACCAGCTGGGAAGACTAGGACTGATAAAAGTCTGCAACTAGCCCCTGCACTACACAAGCCAGAGCCTCTCCCTACACCCCCAGCATGAGCCCCACCAGGTGGCTGTCAAGCCACACATCCCTTGGTCTTCTAAGTACGGGAGTTGTTTCTCACCACCCAATTTCTCCGGAACCATGGACTCAGGATGGAGCGAGAATTTGCTCTTTTCAGGAAAGGAAAGTCAGTCCTTGGCTTTACCCAGGGTTCTGGGATTTTTATCTCACCTTGCAGAACAGAATTTCAGGAGTAGATGAGCAGTGAAGTAAAAATAGATTTCATATGAACGTTTTTAGGAAGGGGCAGCAGGGAGAGAAAGTGAGAGAAAGTAATGTGCTCAAGAGAGAATATGGGCTTCTCCAAAGGCAGAGAATCCCTACACACATCGAAGCATTAGATATGAAAGGATAAAAGTACACATCTCAAGAGGAGAGATGTGGGCAACACATGTATTCTGGTGCCACATGTGCTCAGTCATGTGGGCACAAGCAGCACATGAGCTCAGGTAGCATATGTTCCTCCTTCCTTTGTTCAAGGTGGCTTTTATAGGGTTTTCCAACCTTCCCCCATGTAGAGCTAGATAGAAGTTCATTACTTGATTACTCGAGTGTTGAAAGCAGGTATAGATGATGACCTTTCAGTATCTTTATCACAAACCATAACACCTAAAATGAGAGAGAGAACAAGATAGAGAGAGAAGATAGGTGACTTCCATAGAGGCAGGCTGGGGTTGGGGGTGACTTGAAGGGGTAAGAGGAAATCTGGGGACACTGGTGCTGGGAAATTACACTGACTGATGAAGGAATAGGTGTTGGATCATTGTATGACTGAAATGCAATCATGAACAATTTTGCAATGCTCTATCACACCGTGTTTCAATAAAAAATAAAATTTTTAAAAAAATGTTTATTGCCAGAACAGTTGCCAGAGGGTTGAGTGGGTTTGGTCGATGATCTTTTTTAAAATTCTTTTTAATAGCCTTTTGTTCCTGCTGGAGCTTCTCTCCCGGGGAGTTCAGCCTTCTCTGAGTCTGTTGCTGGCACTAGGTGAAAATTTTATCAGGCCTTAATTCCTGTGCTCATAACGTGGGCCCTGATGAACTTAAGGCTAGGTGGTTTTATTAAATACTAGCAATTCCATTGCCATGGGGGCCCTTCCTTGTCTACTTGCCTAAATCAGAACCACAGCTATTCCTCTAAAACTCAACCCCTCTTCCTACATATGATCTGAAGTTCTTTGAACTTTTCTTCTGTGTCAAGAAAAATAAATGTTTCCATGAAAAAAATAAACATACATTTGTCTTAATCCAAAGGTTAAAACTTTAAATAACTCTCTTTCTCTCCCTTTCCTTTTGGGCATTGTGGTTTGTAGTATTGATACTGAAAGGTTATCAAGAATATCCCTTTACCTACTTTTAACACTCAGATCTTTTCTGGAATGATCATTCCCAGCTATTATTGTCATACTGGTCTCTTCTCTATCTTACCTACCCTGCACCTCCACTTGATTCCAACCATTGACCGAAGAAAATCCCCTGCCATAGAGGCAGGCTTGGTAGTGCGGGTGGGGTTGATGGAAGGGGACCTGGGGACACTGGTGCTGGGAAACACTGGTGGAGGGATCGGTGTGGGAATACTGTATATATAACTGAAATCTAATCATGAACCAGCTTTGTAATGGTCTATCTCACAGTGATTCAATAAAAAAATTAAAATAAAATAAAATTTAAAGAGCTAGGAAAACAAAAAAAGAAATGTAATGCAAAGATCAGTTTGCCCTGAGCAGCACTGTTAGGAGCATTGTCTGCATCATGGAACTTGACCTCTGCTCACCCTTTAAAACACAATGTGACCTAAATGGTACAAAGTGGCATGAGGAGACCCAGTGAGAAGTCATTTGCCAGATATGACATCTGGTGGAATTTAAATCAGAGAAAAAAAAATGATAATACGCTAGTTAGTCTAAGTGTGTCTTATAAACTTCTTGTTTCTCTCAAAGTTAAGTCATCTGGGAGTCCTGTATTTCACCTGGCATCTCGAACCCAAGGACAAAGTAATAAGCTATTCTTTGGCTCAGATCCATTTGAATACATCTATTTTGGGGTTTTGTCCTAAATTTTCTGTCTGATTTGTGACCATATTACAGCTCAGTGAAATTATCTCCATTCAAAGTAGGGCTGCGGTATTCGAGGCAGCCGTGACAAGCCTGTTGACTGAGCACAGTATGGAATAAAGAAACAAGGTCTCGGGTCCCATTTGGCTGAGAGCTACCAAACCAAATACGAGGGGAGGAGTGACCTCCCAAGAACAAAACATCCACTGGGAGGAGAAGCAATAAGGGCTTTGTTGAAGGATCTGAGACGCAGGGGTTTGGTTCTCCTGTGACTTCTGTTAGTGGGAGGTAACAGGATCCAGCAGCATATACACACCTATTTTCTCTCCGCTTTATCTTTCTTTTTAGATCTCTCTAAATCTTAACACATAAGAACTACAGGCCCCAGTTTGGGACACAAATAGCATTTTTTCCCTCCCCATGGAAGCTATCCCACCTCTTTTGGTTTTGTTATCATCTGCAAAGGATGGAATTCATGTTTTAGAAGTATCTTTAGAATTTCTCTCACTTTCTCTTCGAACTGTTTATCTCCTTAAGGTTCAAGGAATCTTTCTGTTCACATTTTCAGACAGATAAACTGGGGATTACTCTCAAGGCCGGAACTCTGTAAGTGACTGTATATCTAATGGGCATAATTATAGGGTTGTAAATCAAAGTTCCCATCCAAGGTCCTACTTTTGAAGTTGCTGATTTTGACTTGTTAGCATCCAATATGCTTTGCAATCTGATTCTTGAATAGGTGACTCTTTCCTCCAGAAAGAGTCTTACTTAAAAACAACAGCAGAGTTCAGGTGCATCAAGGGCACCACTCCCTATGTCACCCGGGCACCACTCCCTATGTCACCTCATGGCTCCTGCACTGCCTAAAACCTGTCCTGGCTCCCCCAGGCCAAGTAAGCCCCTCCCAACCCCCCCCTTGAACCCAGCGTATGCCCCCAAGGACCCAAAAAAACCTGATACCAACCTCTTTTGTCATTCAGATGAATCAGGGGCCAACCTTCATTCAGCCCTGCTAATCCTGTGTCATTTTTAGTCACTTCCTTGGTACCCTGGACTTCCTTCAAAACCTCTCAAACCACACCCCCAAGGACCCAGAAAAACTGTTACTGGCTTCTGTTGTCATTCAGGTGTATCATGGTCACATACCCCTACCTCACCCCATGACTCCTGCACTGCCTGAAACCAGTTCCTAGGCCCCCCAGGCCAAGTAAGCCCTTCCCAAATCCCTGTTGAACCTAGGGCATACCCCAAAGAACCCAGAAAACTGATGCTGGCCACTCTCATCATTCAGATGCATCAAGGGGACCAGCCTACATCCCACACTGTGATCCCTTTCTTAAGTCCTTCCAAAACCCTCTCAAATCCAAACCCCACTGTACAACAAAACCACGTCTTTATCCCTACCAATTTCAAGGGTACTCAGGTTTTATGTCCTCAAATATGACCATTTTAACCCTTCTATACAAATATATTAGACACTGAACTAATGACCAGTGAAGTAACATTCCAAGGGCCCAGACATTGTTATATTAATAGATTAAATGGTTACTGATGACAGAAAAATAACAAATTAGACCAGATATTTAATATAAGGCATCTGAAACACCAATAGTAGCACCCACAATATTTTAGGGAAAATGGTGAAGCAAAGGATCTCTCTTGCTCTAGCTGACATGGACAGAAGATCTGGAAAATCACTGAGACCAAATAAACCGTCAAGCCTCATTGATGAGGAACTCAAATCAATGTTCCTTACAATGGCTACAGAACTAAAGCAATCATGGGAAGAAAAATTCAACCAAATGAAAGATGAACTTATCCAGAAAATCAAAGAATTCATACAAATGGAATTGGAGGAGTTAAAAAATAAAGTAGCATGTCACAGCAATTCAAGGACCCTATCAGTGGTATTGAGGATAAAATACCAGCCATCACTTATAATGAAGTGAGAAAAGATAGAAACTGAGGAAACTCAGCACCATCAGGAGCCATTTTTAATCAGGATAGCCATTTTGCCCCCAGCATTACAGATCTGTCC
>JAOXYA010073214.1:0-11530 GCA_028565675.1 Sorex palustris
GGAAAATGGGCACTGGTGGAGGGAGGGGTATCTGATCATTGTATAATCGAAACCCAAGCACAAAAGATTGTAAATCTACAACTGTACCTCATGGTGTTTCACTAAAAAAAAAAAAAAAAAAATCAGGGCCAGAGGGACAGTGCTGCAGGGAGGGCGCTGGCCTTGCCTGCAACCCACTTGGGGCCCATCCCCAGCACCTCCTATAGCCCCCCAAGCCTGCCAAGAGTGATGCCTGAGTGCAGAACCTGAAACAAATCCTGAGCAGCCCCGGGTGTGCCCCCCCCATCCCAATAAAAGGTCGAGACAACAACAGGGGTCTAAGGAGGCTCCTGGACAAGCACCCCCACCCCTGCAGCCTGAGGTGTGAGTTTTGGCCTTGCCCGTGTGTCCCTCTTGTGACCTGCAGCTACTTGTGTGCGAGCCTCAATTAACACTGGAAGTCCCGGTGGGCACCTCACTAAGAATGCCCCAGAGTGGTCATCGCAACATAGAGGGAAGCAGGTGGAGAAGGAAGGAAGCGCACTCATCCCAATAGAATCCGAAGTAGGGAAAGCTAAGCCCACTTTGCACCTTTCCCTCCCTCCCTTGGGACCTTTGTGACAGCTGGTTGGTCACACAAATCTGACTGTGCTGTGTACTTACAGGGTTTGGTTTGGTTTTCTGTGTCAGTGTCGCTACAGAGGGGACACAGGTTTGCACCTTGCTTTTTCATTGTATATTGGGCATCTTCCCAAGGCTCACCCCAGTGTGACCCTGTTTGAATACTTTCCCAAGGTCTCAAGGATGTCCCGTAGGTGATCTTTCCGGTTCCTCCTGGATGGATGTTTCTTTTGCACAATGCTCTGCTCTCACAGGGACTAGGGTAGTGGCTATGCCTGTGTGTGTAGTTGCATTTCTGTCTGTGTATCCATTTCAAAGAGTGCTGTGTGATTTTATTGAGATGGGAGAGATAGTTCAGGGGGCTGAGTGCATGCTTTGCATGTGGGGTGATCAGGTTTGATCCACGGCACCACATGGTCCCCTGCGCACTACCAGGGGCAGAACTGGATTAGCCCCTGAGCTCTGCTGGGTATGACCCAAAAAAAACAAAAAAGTGTGATTTGTTGGATGTTTCTAAACTGCCCTTCATAGTCAGCCAGCCAGACAGCCTGCTTGCCTTCCTTCCTTCCTTCCTTCCTTCCTTCCTTCCTTCCTTCCTTCCATTCCTAAATTATATTTAGTAACTGTGTTGGAGCTGGGAGAGAGTAGTTGTTATGGCTTCTGCCAAGCTTGTACTGACCAAGATTGGACTTCCAATTGGGTTCACGTGGTTCCCTGAGCACTGTAGGGTGCATCCCAGAATCCCCCTTGAGCACCATTGACTGTGGCCTTGGAGACCCCACCGCTGTGTGGGTGGCCTGGACCTCCCCCGACCTGCAGGGGTGGCCTGGAGACCCCCAGACTGAAGGGGTGGCCTGGAGACCCCCAGACCTTCCAGTGTCACCTGGGTATCTCCAAAACCACGGGGCCTAAGCATTAAACTGACAGCCCCATTGTTCTAGAATCACTGGTGGGGCTGGAGACCACCTGAGCATGCTTGGAAACCCCCTCAACTCACCCCCCCCATACACACAGTATAAGTAGCAATGTGTGTGGTCACACACATAGCTACTTCGAGATCAGAATGAACATGGCTCTGTATGTGGGGACAGAAGCCACTGATTGGTGATGGGGGAGAGTCTTGGAACCTGTGGCAGGAGGGATGTAGTATTTGTTCTAATTCATCCCTAGAGGAGCCAGCATTGATCCAGGGCATTACTGTGAAGCTTAACGTCCTGTGATCCAATCAGTGTTGTTTGTTTCAGTGGCTCTGTGCATGAGACAACTGCGTCTTGTGTGAGTGACTCATGTAAGCGTCTTGCAGAACCAACTCTGAGACGTTGCTTCCAGATGTTTCTTCACGTGCCATACTTTCCCCCTTCTCTCTGGGCCACATCTTCTGGCAGTGCCCTCCTCATCACCCACCTCTATACCAGCTCCTCACTGAACAAGCCACCTTCAGGCTCACAACCAATACTAATTCCAGTCTCTGGTAAACAGGGGAGGGCTCAACGAGATCAGAAGTGGTTCAGGCTGACTCAGAATACTTCCTCAGTTTGTGAGTTTATAGTTTCTTATTGCTTAGAAGTCGGGCCTGGACCCCTTCCAATGCAGACCCTTGGAACTCAGTAACGGTATGACTTAGTCTTTGTTGTATTAGTCATTGCACTGGTTTTCCTAAGTTATCTGTTTTCATCACGCTCAATACAAAGAAATAAAACAATCAGAAGAATAGGTTTCACAGGATCGGAATGATAGTATAACAGGTAGAGCATTTGCCTTGCATGCGGCTGACCTCAGTTCTAATCTCTGGCATCCCATATGGTCCCCCAAGCACCGCCAGGAGTAATTCCTGAGTGCAGAGTCAGGAGTAACCCCTGAGTATCTCTGGGTGTGACCCAAAAAAGATAGAAAAAAAGAATAGTTTTCAGTTATTCAGAGTAGGAAGGGTCTGACGGGGAGTGCTTTGGGCCCTACATGGATGAAGTACCACGTCGATTCTGACCCAGCAAGCAAAATTTCATTCACGTCCCATAACAGAAATGATTCATAGGTGCTTGGCTAGAACGAGCCAGTTCTGTGCCATCTGCGGAACTTGGTGAAAAATATAGACTGACCCAAGGCAAGAGAGCAGTCCAAATGTCAGGCTGACTGTTTCTTGAGTGTATTGCCTATAATTTAGTACATGGACACAAGTATCGTGGTGCAGATGGTTGGTGGGTATCAGGACTGTTACAGGGAATAGAGAGGAAGCAAAAGGCCCATCAGATCAAGGAGCTCCTGCAGCTCCTCTCTGTGCTGCAGACACTGCAGCAAGTCCCCTCTCTGGGTTGGCGGATAGTCCTATGTAAGCCTCACTGCTGGACACAGAACTCAATACCAAAGCAAATGATTGAATTGAGGCCACGAAGATGATGCAAGGGGCTGGAACACGTGATTTTCTTTGCATCTGGGAGCCACAGGTTGGACCCTTGCACCCCATGGTTCCCCAAGTACCACCAAGAGCAACCCCGGGTAGCCCCTGAGCACAGGTGTGGCCCCAAATCAAACAAAACAAAATTATCTTGTAGTTAGGATGTATAGTAACAAATGATACTTTTGGTTTTGTTTGGGGGCCAAACCTGGTGGTGCTCAGGGAGTTGGGATCACTTCTGGTGGTGCTTGGGGGGACCCTGTGGGGTGCTGGGGATCGAACCCAGGTCAGCTGCATACAAGGCAAGCACCCTCCCTGCTGTACTATCACTCCGGCCCCAGCAAGTGACAAATCAGCAGGTCTCCATTTGCCTTTTGCTCTGTGACAAGGACAGAGGTAGATCGTGGAGCCTCTCTCTACTGTCTGGCGAGCCCTTCTCTCTTGGGTCCAGCCAAAGCCTGTAGCTCTTCATCACATTCATTCCCCATGGGTTTACCCCCTTCCTATCCCTCTGTTGATGTTGTGTGATGCACCTGGCAGGTGCGCGACACGTATGGCTGTGGCACTCTTTGGGGGCTGCAGTGATGGCTGCGGGGGTTGTACTCCTGTACTTGTGTCCCTGATTCCACGTTTGTTTCTGGCACTGGGAACCCCAGAACAGCTGGGACCGAGCCCAGGGCTTGTCACTAGGTGGCACATATGCTTGCAGCCTCCGGCCCGCCCAAATGATGCTTTCACAAACTCCCCACACCAGGTCACTCCAGAGGAGTGTCCAGGGCCCTTTCCACAGCTGCTGCAGCAGCCCTGTTACTTGTCTTTGTGTCTGGAGGTTCTGAAGGCCCCTGGAGACTGGGGGCTGCAGAAGTTCGAGCTGTTTCTTGGGATTCTGGGCTTCGAGCACAGATCCAGGGTGTCATGTGGCATCAGAAGGTGGCAGAGCTTGTTGGGGTCTCACAGCAATGAATGGAGGGGCATGCAAGTATCCCAGGATCTGACCCACGGTCTCCCACTCACCTCAGATCCATTGTCTGCCTCAGCCCGGGCTGGTACCCTTCAAGAAAAGCTGCCCAGAACTCTTCCTGCCCTTGCTGACCTGACCCCCAGGACACCTCCAGAAGCCCCAGAGGCCAGAAGCTGGTGCCGTGTGGCTGGAGGGAGGCTGGCCCCACAGCATCAGCCAAGCCTCTTTCCAGCCTCTCCCTTTGGTCATCATCCCCTGTGTCCACCCCCTTGTCATTGTGGCCAAGAAAACAGGAAGTGTCTGAGTCAGTCGCTGTCCCTTGGGTGAGTTCTGGAGTTGGGGAAGGACATGGAGGAGAGGGTGTTGGCTGCCTTCCACTGGGGGGACCCCAAAGAGCCGGTGGACCAGGAAACGTCCCTTCCCCCACAGAGTTGAGATTACAGGAGTTCCAGGAAGAGCCACAGGCCCAGATTCAGAACCCTGGAGTGGGCCTGGTCCCTGCTGGCCACCTGCAGAGAGGCGGAGGGGAGCGCAGAGGCCAGCCCAGAGACCAGGGCAGTGCGCAGCATCCCCCTCACCGCTAGGGGCGCCCCTGAGCACCACCCCTCCCCGTGGAGATGGTGCAGGTGGCTCATCTTGGTGGCCTGGGCAGACCTGCCTGCAGGGGGACAGCTGGACAGGACGGGCCGAGGGAGTCAAGAAGCAGGAGAAGAGCGTGCGGGACGCTCAGAGCGCCTGCCGTGGAAACATGAGTCCAGAATTGCAGAGAACCGTTAAGGGCCCCTCTGCCCGCAGAGTCCCGCAGCCCACGGGGGCCCGCTGCCCGCCCTCCTGCTGCCCCCACAGCCCCGGTGGTCCCGCCCAGCCTCAGTCCAGCATGTGTGAGCGGTACGGCTGGAGTGCGCCCCCTGGCGACATTGCGGCGGCACCGCAGGAACCCCCCGCGAGGTGCGCAGGGGAGGCCGGGCCAGGGCTCTGTGCACTGGGGAAGCGACTGGAGGGTGCGAGGGTCGCAGCCCCCAGCAGCAGCCCTACTGCCAGGGTAAGCAGCCGTGAGCATCACAGCAGCAATGCTGGAAGGCGGTCGGGGGAATCTTAAACATAGTGTATAAGGGCTGGCCTTGACCGCAGCTGACATCACATAGGGTCCCCTGAGCCCCATCAGGAGTGATCCCAGAGCACAGAGTCTGGAGTAAGCCCTGAGCAGCGCCAAGTGTGGCCCCCAAACAAAAACCAAGCAAACAAAATACCTGGGTTTGATTCCCAGTGACCCAAACTAAAGTGACCCTCCCCTCCCCTCCCCCCCATACACAAATACTGCAACACACTTGGCTTATCAATTCTACTTCTAGGAATTTAATCTACTGGGTAGTGTGTAGTGTGTGTGTGTGTGTGTGTGTGTGTGTGTGTGTGTGTTGGGGCCATACCCAGTAGCACAGGGCTTACTCCTGGTTCTGCATTCAGGGGTCACTCCTGGTGGGCTCGGGAGATCCTATGGGGAGCCGGGAATCAAATCTGGGTCAGCTGCATTCAAGGCATTGCTGTGGCCCCTCAGGGTGCAGCTAACCCCGGTCTGCCTGACCAGGACTGAGGACCCAGATTTAAGGCAGATCCTCAAAATCAGTAACTGTGGGGCCGCCTGCTGTTTCCTCCCGTCCCTCCCATCCTCCCTTCATTTTGGGTCCACACCCAGCAGTGCTCAGGGATGTTTCCTGGCTCTGTGCTCAGAACTGACCTCTGGTGGTTTCGTTTGTGTTGCTGGGGACTCGAACCAGGGTGGTGGCCATCGTCCCAGCAAGAGAGGCCAGCACCTTAACCCCTGTCCTGTCTCTGCGCCCAGCTGCTGTTTTCTGTCTTGGCCTGTGCCCTGACCACTGCCTGCTGCTCGGGAGCAGTGACAGCTGCCAAGATGCCCAGGACACTGGACTCAGAACTGCACGGGGTTCTCATGTGTTCCAGGTAATAGTGGGGTGGAAATGGGCTCTCTTAGCAGGGGCCCGGGCATGTGCAGGACTGCAGAGGAGGGGGGTCTCTGGGATTCTTGGAGTCAGGCACCTTCCAGTGTGAAGCTGAAGTGGAGCCATGGCAGGCTCCACCTTAAGACCGAGACTTGGGACTGGAGAGATAGCACAGCGGGTAGGAAGTTTGCCTTGCACGCAGCCAACCCGGGTTCAATTCCCAGCGTCCCATATGGTCCCCTGAGCAGCGCCAGGAGTAACTCCTGAGTGCAGAGCCAGGAGTAACCCCTGTGCATCGCCAGGTGTGACCCAAAAAAGAAAAAGAAAAAAAAAGACCAAGACTCAGCAGGCCTCAATCTCAGTTTCCCCTCTCAGAAAGTCCCGACTTCTCAGAGAGCAACATCATCCTGGGCAGATACAGACCCGTGGCAATAGCCTATCAATCAGAGTGGGGGCACAGGCAGTGGCGCCCAGCCAAGCAGAGAGGGCTGAGGGAATGGAGTCTTGGGACCAGACAAAGACCAAGAATTGGAAGCATAGTGTTCGTCCCTGGAGTCACAGGACTGGACAGGGACCAGAACTGGAAACATTGCCAGTTCCTGGAAACATGCTGTTATGTAACAAAACCCCATAAAAGCGGCTCAGAATTCAGAGTTTAGGTCCTTGTCAAGACTCCACTGCGTTGGATGAGACTCGGACCCTGGCTCGAGCTAGCAATAAAGGGGCCTTGCATTTGCATCCTCAAGTCTGGTCTGGTCAATGTGTGAGCGAAACTCCCTTCCCGGGACAGAACACCGGAACCCTTTTGTACTCGGTAGCTTCCAGGTTGTCAGGTGTCTCAGCCCAGCTGGGTGTATCTGTCTGATGTGGCTGTTTTGCACCTTTTGGTGCATGGTATCTGCGACTCGCTGTGTTGACAGGAACTTACACTGTGCTCTGTGTTGGGGGTTACAAGGGAAAACCTCATCAAAGACAGCAACTAATGGAACACAGGAAGCAAGTCTAAGGACAGAGAACAGCCATTGCCGCCCCTGCTCTAAGACAGAGAGATTTGCAGGGGACTGGAGAGAGAGCACAGCAGGCAAAGCACTTACTTCAAACATGTTTGACTCGGGTTTGATCCCTGGCACCCCATAGGGTCCCTGGAGCACTGCCAGAAGTGAATCTGAGTGGCTGGAGAGCTAGGAGTCAGCCCTGAGCACTGCCAGGTGTGGCCCCGAAATGCATAACATGCCAGAAGCCAGCAGAGAAGAGTGTCTGTGTCTGCATGGGGGTCTTCTCCCCTGAGAGATAGCCTTCCACTCGTTGCAGTCACATGTCGACTGACCGTCTCCTGCCGGGGACTTGGGCCCACCCATGGCCAAGCCTGGACTCTGGTTGAAAGCGATTTTAGGTTTTATAGGCTGATCAGTAGGGCCAGGACCCAGAACTCCAGGGGTCCATCATTAGCTGTGAAATGAAGAATTTGACGCAGAGGGTCTTTGAACCCCCTGAGCTCTTAAACTGCTCGAGCCCACATGGATGAGACCCTTATTCTCCTCTCAGCCCCTGGAAGTCTGGAGGAGGTTCAAGATTGGAGCAGTTCCGGGAAGGGCCAAAGGAGGGCGCTGTGACACCTGACTGGGCATAAGAAGCAGTGCACCTCAAAGGACAGTGGTCCAGCCAGGGCCCCAGGGAGTCCTGCCCTTCCCTCTCTAGAAGCAAACAGACTCAGGGAGGGGAAGTGAAGGTAGCCCAGCTAGAGGGTGACAGGCTCGCAGATGCGGCTCTTCTGGCCCTGCATTCAGCGCCCTCTGGGAGTCACTGACACACCCTCTGCCCAGCCTTCCTGACACCACACTGATGCCCCCCAATGCCCCACCTGCAGTGCCTCCACTCTCAGACTAGCAGGACCTCACAGTGCTCGGGGGAGGGGTGTGACTCAAGATCCTTTTGGTTATCAAGAGCCTTGGTCTGAGTGGTGGACTTTGGTATAGGTGGTGGATGGTGGGTGGTGGTCAGTGGTCTGGGTGGTGGTCTGGGTGGCAGACAGTGGTCTGCATGTGGACGGTGATCTGGGCAGTGGACAGTTATCTGGGTGTGGATGGTGGTCTGGGTGGTGGATGGTGGTTTGGGTGGTGAATGGTGCTGTGGACAGTGGTCAAGGTGGTGGACAGTGGTCTGGACAGTCGATGGTGGTCTGGGTGGTGGACTGTGGTCTGGGTGGTGGACGGTGGTCTGAGTGGTGGATGGTGGGTTGGGTGGTGGACAGTGCTGTGGATGGTGGTCTAGGTTCTGGACAGTGGTCTGAATGTTGGACAGTGGTTTGGGTGGTGGACAGTGGTCTTTGTGGTTGTGACAATAGAAGAGAATACACTGGCTGGGGCCTCCTCCGCTTCTGACTCTCCCTGCATAAAAGAACTGTGTAGGGCTATGCAGGGCTGGAACCACAGGGAGGGGGCTGGCAGTGCACCCCACCAACCCGCATTCGGAATCCCCTAGAGACCCCAGAACACCGCCAGGAGTGACCCCTAAGCACAGCAGGTGTGGCTCCAAACAAACAAAACTTTCTAAAGCACTGTGCAGGGGGGACATTATTCAGACCACCGTGCTGCTGAGTGTGGGCCAGAATCAAATACATCCCCTACGTGGCTGAAAAGAGAGCTTGGGTGACCAGGATGCAAGCGTTAGGTGTGGTCGGGAAGCAGCTCCCTGCCTCACTGAGGCTGGGTGCCGTCTGGGGGCATGGGGGAGGGCAGTCTCATGGAGGGAGACTCGGCGAATCTGAGAAGGGCACAGAACTAGTGTCCTGGCTGAGCAGGATACTTAAATCTGCTTCACCTGAGGCAGGAAACATTCTGGGGTGAGGAAAGGCACATCGAGAGATGCAGTGGGAAGGACCCTAGCCCTGCCTGCCAGGTTGGGGTCCGCCACTCAGACCTGTTGCTTGCACGGTTTCCCCACCAAGGGCGAGACTGAGGTCAGAGTCCTCACTGTCACACCCACCTGTGACCATTTGAATCCCAATCCTCCTCTGAATCGCACCCTTTCTTGCAACCCCTTTAGTTTGGTATTTCCCAAGGCTTGTGACTAAGCCACCCCAAGGGGGCGCTCATGTGCCATGGGGCGTCCTAGTGGCCAGCTGCCTCCCATGAGGTCAGCAGGGCCCCAGCACCCGGCCTGGAGAGGACTTGCAACCCCTTCCCATCACTCACCCTCACTTTCCAAGCGGTGTCCCCACAGTCCCTGGAATCAGGGACCAGGAGACTGTATGCAGCATACAGACACCCACCCCCCTTGGGGAACACCGAGCCCCTCCCCATTTGAACCTGTGCTGGTCGTGCCAGGCTTTCCAAACACTGACTCTCAGTCTGAATGTGTTTCCAGGGCAACAGACATGACGGATTTAAAGGATGCATGGCTCTGAAGGGTACAGCCAAAGTACTCCTGTACAACGGTACAAACGACAGAGCGTACACTGTCACACGTGCCTGCCTTGATGCTTTCGTAACCTGGACCTGCTCCCCTACACCATGGCCAGGCCCAGTGGTGCTCAGGCCTTACTCCTGGCTCAGTGTCAAAGGGTCCCTCCTGGCAGGGCTCAGGGGGCCTCCGGGGTGCTGGGGATTGCACCTGGGTCCCCGTGAGTAGGCCAGCATCCTTCTCGCTGCACTATCCCTCAGACCTCTTTTTGCTCTTCTTTCAGAGGAGGGTTTGGCCCCAAGACGGATAAACAGGAGCCGCTGCCAGGTCTCAGCGTGAGTTCTCTGCAGCGGAGGGAACTGGCCCATCCTGGTGGCACATGCCCCTCCTCGACAGGGCTGAGGGTCTCCCAAGCCTGCTTTCCTGAGGGGGCCCCAGCGGGTGGGGTGCCAGGCCACGCCAGGCCGATGTGAAGAGCTTATATCAGCGGGCCCGGGGCTTTCTCGGGGCGGCGGGGCCTTGGCAAGGACAGAAGGGAGTTCCTGTGCTCTGGACAAGTGAGGACCCCGGTGGCCCCCTGGAATTCTGACACTGGGGTGTGGCCCAAGGCATGAAGGGGAAGGGAAGAGGCGGCGAGAGATGCCAGCCCGGAAATGTGTGCGGTCGCCAGCGGGCACTACTGAGCGGGCGGGTGAGTTTCCTGCAGCCCTGCACGGCCCGGTGACCTCACCTCTTAGGCATGCTGGGACAGTCCCCTAGCCACGAGGCCATCCCATTGTCCTGGAGATGGCACCGGGGTGGCAGTGCCAGCCGGTCGGCATCCAGACAGTGCCCGTCCACTCACCAGTGTCCACCGAGCGCCCACTTTCTGTGAGCTCCGAGCCAGGCCCCAGCTTCCTGAGAGACTCAGGAGCAGTGCTCGGTGCTGGGGCGGGTCCCCACGCACATTCTCCTGGGGGTGCTGAGCCCATCAGACAGGAAGGATCTCAGGGACACACCACCCCCAGCCCCCCAGCTCGGCTCCTGTGATCGTCCCGTCTCTATGGACCGCCACCTCACTCCGTGATGCTGACATGTTAGGATTCAGACCCAGGACTTGGTCACTCAGGAGAGTGCAGTCCAGCCAGGAGTCCGCACCCCACCAGGAGTGACCCCTGAGCAAAGTCAGGCATGCCCCCCATAACAGAACTAAAGAAAGGAATCAAATTTTAACTCTGCCCATCAGAAATGTGCCGATGCGTGAGGAGTGGGAAGGAAGTCTGAGCCGGGGGTCTTCGTGCCCCCTGCAGCCCGCACCAGATGGCTGTCAACTTCCCAGGTCCCCTCTCCTCCCTGTCCCCCTGCTGTCCCCAGCCTCGTGTGAACCCTGGAGTCCCAGATGCAAGGGAAGAGATGGGGTGGAAGGCAGGCGCGTTTCCAGCATGGGGCTGAGACTTGTTTACTCAGGGAGGCTGACAGACAGACAGACCGGCTGGCAGGGCTTGGTGGCAAACATGCTTCGGCCCCTGAGAACAGAAGGGCCTGGCCGAGCTGAGCCAAGGGGAGCGTCGAATGTAAATTGTTTCCTCCCTGTCAGGCAGCCCAGACTTTTGTCTCCAGCCCGTGGTCAGTTCCTCCAGTGATTCATAATCAGCGGGAACTTATAAATAAACCCACCTTGGCCTCACACCGCAGCCCGGGCAGGAGTGAGGGAGGGAAGGGCGCAGGCATTCTGGGAGGCTCTGTGCAGGCTGGGAGGTGGGGCATGGGTGCCCCTGGGGGAGGGGAGGACTGTTCCTCCAGGAGCCCCGTACCTGGGACCCTAGAGCAGAGGGCCTGGTTTTTATCTGTTAGTCTGAGTGCACAAGCCACAAAGTGAGATTCTGAAATAACCAGTGGGGGGAAGGAAGGGGTACTCCTGGCTCTGTGCTCAGGAAGCACTCCTGGTGGGCTCAGGGACCACATGGGGTGCCGGGGATGGAACCTGGGTTGGCTTCTGCAAGACTCACACCCTCCCTGCTGTACTATTGCTCCAGCTTCCAAAACTTACTCTCTGGGGGCTGGAGCAATAGCACAGAGGGTAGGGCATTTGCCTGGCACGCAGCTGACTCGGGTTCCATTCCCAGCATCCCGTATGGTCCCCCGGGCACCACCAGGAATAATTCCTGAGTGCAGAGCCAGGAGTAACCCCTGACCATCACTGGGTGTGACCCAAAAAGCAAAAAAGAAAAGAGTCAC
>JAOXYA010073245.1:0-11528 GCA_028565675.1 Sorex palustris
CAGTAACAACAAAGTCTCCAACGGAGACGTTACTGGGCCCGCTCGAGCAAATCGACAATCAACGGGAGGGCCTTTACTTTTTATATATATACACATATATGTACCCGCATGGCTGAGTCTGGCAAGCTCCCCATGATGTATTCGATACGCCAAACACAGTAACAGCAAGTCTCACAATGGAGATGTTACTGGTGCCCGCTCGAGCAAATTGATGAACAACAGGAGGACAGTGCTGCATATAATCTTTTAAAATAGGCATTGCCGCAGGCCGTGCTGGGGGAGGAGAGTGTATGGTACTAGGGATGGAACTCCAGGTTTGCGCTTGTCCCCATGTTCCCTCCCGCTTATATACATTTGGGCAGAGAGGTGGCCACACCCTGTGGTGCTCAGGGGTCATGCAGTGCTGGGATCCAGCCCAGGGCTCCTGCATGCCCCTTGTGCCATCGTCTCTTAGCTGGTGTCTTTTATTTTGGACCTCTGCTGGTGCTTCAGGCTTCTTCCTGGCTCTTCACCCAGAGATCTCTCCTGGTGGAGTTTGGGAAACCAGCTGGGTGCTGGGGGTGCCAGGCAAGTACATTTTACTTTATGGGACCTCCCTGGTGGTGCCCACTGGGGGACCCTCCCAGTGCTTCTGTGCCCAGTGGGTTGGGGCATTCAGGGGGAGACCCAACACTGTGTGCTGTGAGGGCCCTGTGGTACCAGGGTGCCAGGGATGCCTCCTTGGCAGGGCTGCACCTGGCGGTACTCAGGGGACCATATGGTGCCGGGGATCCAGCTGGCATCAGCTCCAGGGCCAGAGTGATAGTATAGCAGGGAGGGTGTTTGCCTTGCGTGCGGCCAACCCAGGTTCGATCCCTGGCATCCCATATGGTCTCTGGAGCACCGCCAGGAGTTAATTCCTAGTGCAGAGCCCAGGAGGAACCCCTGAGCATCCCTGGGTGTGACCCAAAAAGAAGAAAAAAGAAACCAAAAAACAAAATCACATGAGCTCTAACCTCAGCCCCGTCTCTCTAACTCCAGCCCATAGATTCTCATTCCTTCATAGTTTTTCTGGTTGGGGCTTGGAGCAGGGAGGGCAGAGACGCTCAGGCAGTGCTCGGAGCCCGAGAGCAGCGCCAGGAGATGCAGTGTCAGGGGCTGAGGAGACAAGTCTGCTCCCAGTTGCAGAGTGGGGGACCTCCAGGTCTGCTGGAGACACAGCTCAGGCTTCACCCCCTAACAGCTAAGCTGTCTCTCCCCAGACCCTGGATTTTTTTTAAGAAATTCCTTTGATTGGGGTTGGAGCATGAGTACAGCAGGTAGGGCATTTGCCTTGCATGTGGCTAACCCGGGTTCGATTCCCAGCATCCCATATGGTCCCCTGAGCACCGCCAGGAGTAATTCCTGAGTGCAGAGCCAGGAGTAACCTCTATGCATTGCCGGGTGTGACCCAAAAAGAAAAAGAAATCCCTTTGATCAAGATGCCTAAATAAAGTAACTAATTAAAATAATAATAATAATGACAGGGCCAGAGATATAGTAGAGATGGTAGGGCACTTGCTTTGCATGCGGCTAACCAGGGTTCCGTCCCTGGCATCCCATCTGGTCCCCTGAGCATCGGCCAGAGTAGTTTCTGAGTGCAGAGCAAAGATAACACCTGAGCAACATTGGGTATGCCTGTCCCACACAAAAAATAATAATAAAGAAGCCCGACCCCAATAAATAATAAAGAAATTCTCTTGTTTCTTGGCTAATGGGATTTGGGAGTGGGGGTGGGGTCACATGAGCAGTGCTCAGGGCTTACTCCTGGTTCTGAGTTGGCTGCATGCCAGCCCAGGGCCCGGACTCCAGGGCCTCCTATAGCCTTTGCAGGATTCTTGTTGCGGTTTGGTCTTGAAAGAATGTTGGATCGATTAGTCCCAAGGCCACACTCCTGGCTGTGCCATGATAGGTTCAGAGGTGGTGCCCAATTGTTCTGGGGGGCCACCAGCGCCATCCCAGTGTGTTCATGGGCCCCCCAAGTGATGCTGGGGTGGGTGGGGTGGGGCCTTGTGGTGCTGGGGTCAAACCTGGGCCCCCCAAAAAAGGGCAAAGCATGCACATTAGCCCTTTGAGCCATCTCCCTGAACCTTGTTTTTCTCCTTTTTCATCAATTTGAACAATTACAAAGATCCGTTTCTTACCTTAAATCAGCCTTCCTTTCCGGGAATAAAACCCACCTTTTCTGCTCTCCCCTTTGTGTTTCTTATCTGAGTCCATTTTATGGATAATTGCCTCCCTCCCTGGTCCCTGGGGATTACTGGGCTGGGCTTTTGCTTTGTCTGCATGTGATATCTTTGTGCAGTTTTCCTGATCTGAGTAATCTGATAAAATGTGTTGGGCGCAATTCCCCTGTTTTCTAAAGCAGTGTCTAGAGTCCCTAGCATTTCTCCTCTACAACGGGGTTTAGCTTTGAACTTTAAAAGAGACACTGGGGGACTGGAACGATAGCACTGCGGGTAGGGCATTCACCTTGCACGCGACCAACCTGGGTTCAATTCCCAGCATCCTATCTGGTCCCCTGAGTAATTCCTGAGTGCATGAGCCAGGAATAATCCCTGTGCATCACCGGGTATGACCCAAAAAATAAAATAAAATAAAATAATAATAAAAATAAAATAGACACTGCCCTGGGCTGTGATAGTGCAGTGATAGGGTCATTGCTTTGCATCTGGGTTCGATCTCCAACACCCCCATATGGTCCCCTGCACCTGCCAGGAGTGATCTATAAATGAAAAGCAGAGCCAAAAGTAAGCACCGAGCAGCATGAGGTGTGCCTGACCCCCCAAAAAATTAAATAAAATAGATGCCTTTCTCAGTTCTCCCCCCACCCCCCCCACCCACCCTTGCCGCTCTAAGAAGTGATCTTATTTACTAAGATGGAAAAAAGTCATTACCTCCAGAGGTATAACAGTCTAAAAATACATTTCAAAAAGTGCTTGAGCAAGTTTATGAAAAGTCTAAAAAGGGAGAGGAATTCCACTGTAACCCAAACAACATAACTGTGTGGGATATTAAAAAAAAAAATCAAAGTATATTTAAAGAAATAATCCTGTATTTGTAGTTTCCTGGACTTTTCCATTGGAACATTCATCACATTCACAGATTTCTCTCTTAATTGTTTAATTATATTTTGTTTATTGCGTTTAATAGAATTACATATTTATAATGGAGTTTTTCGTTTGACTCAGGGGAGTTTTCCTTACTATTGCTTTCACAAATCTGGTTCTGTCGTAGGAAGCTGGCTGATATTTAATTAACGAGTAGATAGATTATGAATACCGTAGTTAATGCTTTCATTCAAGCTTGCAAGAGAATTCACGAGTCCCTGTGAAAACTTGATTACATTTACTGAAGGCCCCGCTGGGCACCAAAACGTTTCAAAGATGGATCTCGGGCCAGAGCAATAGCACAGCGGGTAGGGCATTTGCCCTGCACACGGCCGACCTGGGTTCGATCCCCGGCATCCCATATGGTCCCCCAAGCACTGCCAGGAGTGATTCCTGAGTGCAGAGCCAGGACTAACCCCTGAGCATCACTGGGTGTGACCCAAAAAGCAAAAAAAAAAAAAAAAAGATGGATCTCAAAATGTCCCAAACAGGGATGGCCAGGGGGAGGATGGAGGCGCCTTCTGTCTAGCAGGGTAGAGAAAAGTTGAGCAAATAGACAAGAACAACAAAATATAAAAACTACAGGTGCCAGAGCGATAGTACAGTGGGTAAGGGGCTTGCCTTGCATGCACTGACACAGGTTCCATCCCCGGTGTCCCATATGATCCCCCCAAGCACCAATAAGCATAATTCCTTGGTGCAGAACCAGGAGTGAGCCCTGAGCACTGCCAGGTGTGGCCCAAAAATTAAATAAAAAAAAAAAAACTACAATAGGGGTTGAGAGTATCTCGCCCGCACGGCAGAGCCTGGCAAGCTCCCCGTGATGTATTTGATATGCCAAACACAGTAACTATAAAGTCTCCAACGTTACTGGGCCTGTTCGAGCAAATTGATGAACAATGGGAGGACAATGACAGTGACAGTGACAATAGGGGTCGGAGTGATAGTATAGCAGGGAAGGCATTTGCCTTGCACATGGCCAACCTGGGTTCAATCCCCAGCATCCCATAGGATCCCCTGAGCACCACCAGGAGTAATTCCTGAGTGCAGATCCAGGAGGAACCCTTGAACACTGCTGGGTGTGTCCTAAAAATTAAAATTAAAATTAAAAAACTACAATAGAAAGCAAAACAATAAAACTAAAATTGCAAGTAAGGGGCTGGAACACTCGATGAAACAGTAGAGCCTGTGCCCAGCATTTGTGCCGAAAGCCTCTGAGTTCCATCCCAGCTCCTCCTACCCAGCCTCCCAGCACCCCCTGGCCATCCTGCCAGGCAGAACATTTAAAAACCACAGTAGACGCCGTCATAAGAATTTTAATTTGAGCCATATTACAATGTGTCTTTGGAGGCTGGGGAGATGAATTGTTTAAATTCTTGCTATTTGGGCAGAGCAACATCTTAGAACTGGCTGCTTGAAAGAAGGGGGTGGTGGGGGCTGAGCACTGCTGGGGTAGCCCCCCAAACTGCATCTGAATTTGAGAAGTCTGCCTCATATTAAAGATGCACGTATTTTGACATGAAGTCTTCAAACACCGTGACCCCGCCACGGGCGCTGAGTGTCAGAGGGACAAACCCCCCTCACCCCAGTTGAGACAATCCATTCTGCTCCCTGCTCTCCCCTAACCCCCCCCCATGCAGTGCTTGTCCCTCAGACAGAGCCGTGGGCGTTTTTTCCTGGATGGACGAACGGTGGACGGGAAGTGGTCAGACCTGGGCACTGGGCAGCCTGCTGCTCCTGTGTGTGCCGACAGCAGGAACCCGGCTTGTCTTATGTCTCACTTCCCTGCCTCCGACACGCAGCCCACGGGAAGCCTGGCAGCTTAGCGGATCTAATAGCACTCAGCGAAAGGTAAACCAGTCGGCAGAAGTAGATAAAGACGGAGACTATTGTTAAACTAAAGGCAGAAAAATAAAGCCCGGAGCTTCTCTGCAAGGTTCAGAGAGTCTTTATCCGAAGTGTCTCTCTCCACAGTCTTGCTTCAGAACGCACTCGGGCCTTCTCTGTCCTTCGCAGCCCAGCCGGGGGGGATCAGGTCTCCTCCATCACATGTCCGATGCTCATCCCATCTGGCTCACTGGCTTGCTGGCACCCAGCGGAGCATCCCTCACACTGGAAGAAACCTTGGTTTCCTGGTGGATTTTTGGCTGCTGTTGGTGGCCTTCTCTGTGAGCTTCATGGTCATAGGAGGTTGCTGTCCCTTAGTGCTGCCTCGTGCTGTTCTCTGCTGCCCCCCTAAATACCCTCGGTGCCCCGGGAAGGCAGGAACTAGGGATCCGGGGCTAGCCCTACCCCTTCTTCATGGCCCCCTTTGCCACACTGAGACCTAGTCAAGATAAGCCGCTCACTGAGATTCACTGAGTAATCAGGAGCGAGGGTGCTCCCAGGCCTCTGTGGACACACAGGGGGCTCACCCCCATTTCTCTTGGGGGTTGCTCCCGGTTCTGTGCTCAGGGATCCCTCCTGGTGGTGCTCGGGGGACCCTAAGCGGTTTCGGGGATCAGCCCCCGGTCAGCTGCATGTAAAGCAAGCCCCCTACCCACTGTACTATTGCTCCAGCCTCTCACCCCATTTCCCATGACCCGAAATCTTCCCATCTCTTCTGGGGTCCAGGAGAGCTCATGCCCCTGGCAAGCTGGCCAATGGAGGCCACTGGAGGCCAGTGTGATGTGCCAGAAAAGCTGGTTCTAAGACCAAAGCTACACAGTGACTTTTTGACGCCCCCACAGATGCTGGAAGGGTAGAAGGCGATCTTTCCCTAGGAGGACCTCAGATCTATGAGGAGAGGAGGTGTGGGGAGAGTCTGCGGGGCTGGCCAGCCTCTCTGGGACGCAGTGTCTTCTGGCCCGGGAATCTACATCCGCTAGTGCATCCTAACACCTGCATTCCTATTTTTCCCATCTAAATCAAAATAGCGCCGAGATAACAGGCCAGGTGAAAAGGAAGAAAAGAGGAGAGAAGGGAACGAAGGAGGAGGGAGGAAACATTCCCCCCAAAATACACACACACACACACACACACACACACACACACACTTTTTCTCTACGACTGGCAGTTTCAAGTTTCATCATCCCCCATAAGCCTTGCAATCATGTTTGTTTTCTGGGTGCCCTCCTTAGACAAGGTCCCCAAGGTCCCTGGAAAGACTTGCAGGAACAGAGGCCTCCTTCTCCATCAGGCAGCAAAGCTCATCACTGCAGGGGACACCCCACAGAGCGTGCGCGCTTATGTGTGTGTGTGTGTGTGAGAGAGAGAGAGAGAGAGAGAGAGAGAGAGTGTGTGTGCATATGTGTTTGCGTGTGTGTATGCATGCACATATATGCATGTGTGTGCACATGTGAGTGTGTGCATGTGCGTGTGAGTTTGCATGTGTGTGCTTGCATGCACGTGTATGCATGCACATGTATGTATGTGTGTGTGCGTGCACGTATGTGTCTGCCCGTGTGAGTGTGTGTATGTGTGTCCCCATCTCCACAGTGGTCTCACAGATCCCTGCTCAAGCAACTCTCTTCTGCCCTGAGGGACACAGAGGGGACAGCAGGGTCAGGTGAGGGACGCAGCAAAGATGAAAGATGTCAGGGCCGCAGAGAGCAGCTGCTCGTCTTCCTTGTGCCCTCCTCAGACGTGGAGCTCAGAGCACGGCTGCAGTCTAGAAGACAACACTCGCCCCCACCCCTGACTCCAAGGATGGCTTCCGGGTACCACAGACCAGATGATGGGTTGGACACAGACGCTGTCCCTCCATTTCTTCCCCAAATCCCCTTAAGATGAAAGCAGAATGGACCCATATACCGTCCCAAAGCAAGACCATGAGAGGCGGAATAACAGTGAAGTGACTGAACCCTGCTGTGAAGGGAGGGTGGCTGGGCCAGGTCAGGAGGGAAAAAGAAAAAGAGCCTGGCGCTGCCCATGGTCCGCTGAGCTGAATGGAGGCACAGGGCCTGCTGGGCCATGTGCAGTCTGTGCTAAAGAGCTGCTCCAGGGACCGGAGTGATAGAACAGCGGGAAGGGCACTTCCCTTGCACGTGGCCGACCCAGGTTCAATCCCTCGTCCCCTGTCCGCCGCCAGGACTAATTCCTTAGTACAGAGCCAGGAGTAACCCTTGAACATTGCCGGGTATGACCCAAAACCCAATAATAATAATAATCACTGTCACTGTCCTCCCGTTGTTCATCGATTTGCTCGAGTGCGCCCAGTAACGTCTCCATTTTTGAGATGTGTTGTTACTGTGTTTGGCATATTGAATACATCACAGGTAAGCTTGCTAGGCTTTGCCGTGCAGGCGAGATACTCTTGGTAGCTTGCCGGGCTCTCCGAGAGGGGTGGAGGAATCGAACCCGGCTCATCCAGGCTGGTGGCGCGCAAGGCAAACGCCCTGCCACTGTGCTATCGCTCCAGCCTATAATAATAATAATAATAATAATAATAATATAAATAAAGATCAGTTCCATACAGGGGTTTCTGCCCGTCCAGAGAAACCACGGGCCACAGGAGAAGAGGGTTTAGGAGAGCCACCCTCAGACATCAGCCGAGACTAAGAGGCCAAAGTCCAAAGGTTGGGGTCCCCAAAGCAGCATCTGCAAGGGTTTGATCTGTATCCACAGCAGGTTTCACCAGGCCTCTAGCCCAGCAGCTCAGAGGTACTCGGCTCCCATTACCCACTTCCAGTGACAGGTGGATGCAGATGCTTGAAGAATTCTGATCTGGAGACACTGCCAGCCTCAGAAGGAAAAAGAAAGAAAAAAACAACTTGGGGGCTTTGGGATTGAACAATGAAAACACCTATGGAAAAGTCCTCTGTACACGAGCTCTGTCACACATGGCATGCCAGTTTCTTGGGAATGCTCTGGAGAAATGGAGAGAAAAGTAAATAAAAACAGGCATTCTCTAAAGGAATCGAGGATTCATCTCCGAAAGACCAGCTCAGTGATGAGATTCACACAGAGACATGAACACACATACATGCACGCATGCACATGTATGCACACACATGTACGCACACACACAGTGTACACTCAGTTGTCATGAGAAGTTCATAGTTTTTTTTTTCTTTTTGGGTCACACCTGGCATTGCCCAGGGGTTACTCCTGGCTCTGCACTCAGGAATTACTCCTGGCAGTGCTCAGGGGACCATATGGGATGCTGGGAATCAAACCTGGGTCTGCCGCGTGCATGGCAAAACGCCCTACCTGCTGTACTATCGCTCCAGCCCTGAGAAGTTTATAGTTACTGTGTATCAGACACATATTAAAACAATGATTTTACCCCTTCATGCTTGAAACATTTATCGGGTACGATTATTCTCTTGTTTTGCGGGTGACCAAACTCAGGGCCTCTCATATGTGCAGCCTCTGCTCTGTCACTGAAGCCACATTTTTGGTCCCGAAAATGGTTTTCAGTGGTGCTGATAATTAACAACTAGATTTGGGGTGTACAGGGGTCTCCCTTGTTCTTCATTCAACCTCTGTCCTGGGCCTGCAGTCCCTCTAGAACTCCAGGCAGGAGAAGGAGGCCAGTCAGAACCTGTTCGCTGCACTGATGAAAATGCAGAGATTGGCCCAAAGACAGTCATCCAGCAGCCAAAGCCCAGACTCTTGGTTAGGTCATTTGAATAAATACATCAATGAGAGAGAGAATAAGGGAGCATGCCGTGGCCCTTTGAGTCACCGGGGTGGGGCGAATGTCACGAAGAAAGTGAAGCCGGGGAAATTACTGGGCATTACAAATCCTCCCTTGCTGAGACCTGCCATTTCTCTGCAGGGACGATGACTAGATACAGGAAGCCAAATCGCACTGCGGGTCCGTTTGCCTCTTTGCTGTGGGAAGCTGGGGTCTGGGTTGTGGATTTTCTCTGCAGCTCATCCCTAAGCAGCATTGAGATCAAGGTCCAGATTTGTAATTGCCATTATCTGGGAGAAGCTCCAAGATGTTTCTTGTGATACGTGAGCTCAGCCTCATTATAGTTTTGCGTATGCACTTGATGTTCAAAGCATTTTAAAGTGTTTTGCGGTGCTTAAGAATTTACCTGGAGCCAGGGTTGCTCTCGTATGCCCGGGTTTACTCCCCAGCCACAGGCCTGCTCCCCAGCCCCCGCCCCGGTATCACCCACTGGAGACTGTTGTCCAATACCATCCAGAGATGGGCCACGGATGGAGTGCCTGCCCTAAGTGTGAGGCCAAGAGTTCGAGCCCTGGCATCAGCCCACATGCTGAGTGCAACCCTGTGTGTAATCTTCGAGCTCTGGCACATCATAACCAAGAGAGAGAAAGAGAGAGAGAGAGAGAGAGAGAGAGAGAGAGAGAGAGAGTTGCTAAAACCACGTGTGTCATCCCTAATAGGCACTGCAGTCCAAACACCACAGTCAAGCATTTGAGATCCCCAGTCATTGCAACTACATCAAAGGGAAGGGAAAGGGGGAAACACAAAAGAGAGTGTCCTAAAAATATTATCTTTTTTTATTTTTATTATGTTTTGCTTTTATGGGTCTCACCCAGCAATGCTCAGGAATTACTTCTGGCTCTTCACTCAGGAATTACTCCTGGAGGTGCTGGGGGAACCATATGGGATGCTGGGGATTGAACCTGGGTCAGCCGCGTGCAAGGCAAATGCCCTACCCGCTGTGCTATTGCTCCAGCCCCCAATAATTTTTTTTTTAATTTTTAAAGGGGAAGTGCCTGCCATAGAGCCATCGAGCAGGCATGGGAAGACGGGGTGGTGGGAAGGAAACTGGGGTCATTGATGGTGGGAATAGACACTGGTGGAGGGATGGGTGATGGAACATTGTATGACTGAAACCTGATCATGAACAGCTTTGTATCTGTGCATCTCATGGTGACTCAATTTACAAAAAATTAAAATTAAAAAGAAAGAAAGGGAGTGTGTGTCCAATGGGACCAGAGAAGTAGTTCAGGGGTTAAGGTGCTTGCCTTGCATGTGGCTGACCCCACTTTTTTTTTTAAAAAAAAAAATCACTCCTGATTAAGTAAGCTCAGGGCTTACTCCTGGCTGTGAGCTCAGGAATCACACTGGCTATGCTCAAGGGTCCAAATGGGCTCCCAAAAACCAACTCCAAGTCAGCTGTTTGCAAAGCAAGGACCTGACCTGCTGTACCACCGCTCCTACAGTATTTTTTGGAACTTCGAATTGATACTGAGCACAGGCTTCTTGGAACCCAGGTTCTTGGCTGCCCCTTCGGTTCCTCCAGGATGTGATCTCTTCCTCAACAAAATACAATCCCAGGACCGGAGTGATAGGGGCATTTGCCTGGCACATGGCCAACCCCGGCATCCTATCTGATTCCCCTGAGCACCACCAGGAGTGATTCCTGAGTTTCAGAGTCAGGAGTAACCCATGAGCATTGCCAAGTGTGGCCCCTAAAGCCAATAACTAACTAAATAAAAACACTATCCCACTGAGTATAGCAGTGCCTCAGCTCACCTCAGGAGAGTCACTCTAGTCCTTGAGTTGTGCACTCCTGCTCGCTCCCTCCAGAGCCAACTGTCTCGTCAGCGTTCCTGATGGTGGGCACCCAGAACCCAAAGCACTGACAGGAAGGCATTTGTTGAGGGTAATGCCAGGAAGCCAAACTGCTAGGAAAAACAAAAGCAAAAAAATGCAATACTAACAGGCCCGCTGGAACCTTGGAACAGGATTTTGCTGAGTTCAGATTCTCAGGGATAGGCCTAGCTTGATAGAATTCAGCCGACTTGGTTCATAGGAGAGATCACCTACGGGGAAAACAGTGACCTTTGCAGGTGTTTGAGCCTGAGATTCTGAATTATATACAATCAGACTATCCTAGAATCTCATGGTTCAGTAAGCTCCTGGCCTAAAATAAAGATTATGGGAGCTAGGGATGTGGCTCAGCAATAAAGCTCTCTTGTGTGAGGACCTGGGTTCGATTCCACGACCAAAAAAAAAAAAAGAAAAGAAAACCATGGTGGCTGGAGCAATAGCACAGTGGGTAGGGTGTTTGCCTTCCACGCAGCCAACCCGGGTTCGATTCCCAGTGTCCCATATGGCCCCCTGAGCTCCGCCAGGGGTGATTCCTGAGTGCAGAGCCCGGAGTAACTCCTGGGCATTGCCGGGTATGACCCAAAAAGAAAAAAAAAAACACTGGGGACCTTGATATTTTTTTGCAGATTTCTTAGTTCCTCTAATGTGATGAATTTTGTTCCTTCCATGTTTACACCTTTATTTCTTTCTTGCTGATCCTTTACAGACTATACCGTATTTCACCGCATAGTCGCCACAACCTTACAATATACTGAAATTATTTACTGAAGGCAGTTTAGCACTGCACTGTCCTCCGGTTGTTCATTAATTTGCTCAAGCGGGCCCAATAACGTCTCCATTGTGAGACTTGTTGTTACTGTGTTTGGCATATTGAATACGTCACG
>JAOXYA010073274.1:0-11528 GCA_028565675.1 Sorex palustris
ATGGCCGACCTGAGTTCGATTCCTCCGCTCCTCTCGGAGAGCCCGGCAAGCTACCGAGAGTATTCGATATGCCAGACTCAGTAACAACAAAGTCTCCAACAGAGACGTTACTGGGCCCGCTCGAGCAAATCAGTAAATTATACTTTTCAATTTACTATGTATCACAACTGTCTTGATATTCTAGCAGCCTCTCCTTGGTCTTTTGATAGCTCTGGTTTGTTTTCCTAGAGATTAGTAATCACACCAGAGGGCAATATTTTAGGGAAAATGTGGAACTAGAGTATTTAAAAATACAGGTCAACTATATTTTAGATGTGTGCCACCATCTTCTTTTCTCACCACATTTGTAGAAACAATATATACTTATTCAGGGTAAAGTCATATTTTGTTTTCTTGCTAAAATCATATAGAAAACATTTGAGTATTTATATCAGGCACCATTCTGCATCTTATTAGGGAGCTAAAGGGATGATTTACTGCTGTGATAGATAAAAGAAATGGTTTCTTACTCTGATGGAGCTTACCCCTGGTGAAATACTTAATATCTATCATTTCTCAAGATTGGTCTCAGATCATACCTTGAAGCCTTGCAAAGAAAAGCCAGATTTAATTTCTGAAGATATTAATAGCTTTCTTTCAATTTTAATAAGTTCTGTCAAACTACTTGGCATTCTTCAACACTGGGTGGCTTAGTCTTAAGTCAAGATGCTAAATACAAGCAGTTCCAACATTGGTTAATAATGCTCCACCCAGGCAGTTTCCAAGATTACTGGCTTTTCCTGATTTTCTCTCAAAAGGAAATACTTGTTTGGAGACTTGGGTCCTTGTGACCTGAGTCTGTTTCCATGGCACCAAACTTACTGGTTCAGAAAGCACCGGGTTTTGGCAGTATGCACTTAATGGTTTTAATGTGAGTAAAACAGAGGCCTCTGGGTTAATTAACTCTGTGTTAGTCTCCTATCTCTTGCTTTATGCTTTCTGCCATATCTACTTAGGACTTGAAGAAATACCTGGCTAGATGCTGTGTATATTGGTATATTTTTGTGCACTTTCCTAGTGTTGTCAGCACTTGAGATTCTAATTGGAAAGAGACTGAAAATCTCATTGGATATTTTTATTTCAGAGAAAAAATTCCCCAGGCCTGTGTTTATCAGTCCAGCCAACGAGACTGTGGAAGTGCGCGTGGGTAAGTGAGCTCTAATCAGGATGTGCCTAAATTATTATTGTAGACTCAACATTAAGGTAAACTGTAACTTTGCTACACATACCCCAAGCTGTTTAATGAATTTATATTTAGATGGAGAAGGCAGTTTATATCTTAAAATATTTCTTTGGATTTCCTACCTGTTAGGGCAAAATCTAGCCATATATAATTTGCCCCCTTTGTTCTTCTAAGGACAATTATTGCCCATGAAAAACAGCAGCCAAAAATTGAGTTGAACACACCTAAGAATAGCACAGCGGTAGGGCATTTGCCTTGCACGCAGCCAACATGGCCGACCCGAGTTCGATTCCTGCGCCCCTCTCGGAGAGCCCCGCAAGCTACTAAGAGTATCTCGCCCGCACAGCAGAGCCTGGCAAGCTACCCGTGACGTACTCAATATGCCAAACACAATAACAACAAGTCTCGTGGTGGACACGTTACTGGGCCCGCTCGAGCAAATCTATGAACAATGGGAGGACTGTGACTGTGACTGTGAATCAAGCACTGTAGCACTGTCCTCCCATTGCTCAAAGATTTGCTCCGGTGAGCACCAGTAACGTCTCCATTGTGAGACTTGTTGTTACTGGTTTTGGCATATTGAATACGTCATGGGTAGCTTGTCAGGCTTTGCCATGCGGGTGCAATACTCTTGGTAGCTTGTAGGTAGCTTGCCAGGATCTCCGAGTGGGGCGGAGGAATCAAACCTGGGTTGGCCCAGGTTGGCTGCGTGCAAGGCAAACGCTCTATCCGTTGTTCTATCTCTCCAGCCCAATATAATCAAATTGTTTATAATGTTTTAACTTTTCATTCAAGTATTTCTCCCTTATTTATTTCTGTGCACATTAATCAAGAACAATGTTCTGTTAAATATTAGTCATAGGAATGAGTGTCTTCGTTGAATCCTAATTAAGAGGAATGTCCAAGAATTCTCCTACAACCTTTTAATATTTATACCTTAAAAATACAATACATTCAAAATGAAGGGCACTGTTTTTCTTAACCTGTTAATACTTCTCATCAAAAAATAGATGTTTAGGGTAAGTCAACTGAATTGTCTTCATTAATATGGTCCTCTAATGACATTATCAAATATAAAGGCTATTTATTTACCATCTTGACACTGAATAGTTTTTTAGGTTCTTTATTGAGAACTAAATAGAAAGTAGCATTATAGATATAGCTCTTCATTCATGAATAAATTTAATTAGGATTTAGTAGAAAATCTAGGGTATATTAGAGCCCTTGCTTTAAGCAGAATAGATATTTTCAAATGTATTTGTTATTGATGGTCTCTAAACTGCTTACAGAAATATTTTTCTATGTATATGTTCTTCTATAGGCATATATAAATCTTCTTTATCCTGTTTCCACAAATTTTGGCTTTCTCAATGATTTTTAGAAAAGCAATATATATATGTATATATATATGTATATACACACACACACACACACTCAGATACTGGGTCTTGATGGATTTTTTTAAGTTAACTGCAATTCAGGCCTTTTACACTCTGGCTTTGCTTTTATATTTAAACATTTATTTCATATTCTAATAAAAATGTTTTCAATTTTCTTCTCAGTATATTAAACTACTAGTTTTCATTTTAGATACCTAGATACTCTATAGTAACTATTTATTTTAACAGAGTAAGGTAGTTGTAAACTCCTCCCAGATAGACAACCAATTTTCCTGAATTATTTACATGTAATGAAATTTTTAGGATAGTTTTCATAAATATAAGTACATTTATGTGTGAATTTTTGTTTTATTGGTCTATAAATTATACTTGTACTTCATAACATAGAGCACAAAACTTCATAATTAATTTTTATAACAAGAAGTAGCTTCAATTTAGCTTTTATATAAATTTAATTGACCTATACTCATTTATGTGGATTTTAGGAGAATATTTCAACACTTCATAACAAACATGTTAATTGGCATTTATGGTTTTACACAATCCTGGGAGTAACTTCCATATATGATATTATCCTTAAGACATGCACTTTACCCCTGTTCATTCATGTCTCCTTTTATAAAATTCAGTAGAAAACTTTGCAGTTTTCTCCTATGTTGTTTTTTTGTAGATCACAAAAAAATGATGAAAATTTTATCTTGGATATAATCATATGCATATCTGCATATTTTCTTAATATTTCTTAATATAAACACATTTTCATTATATAGCACAGTGGTAGAGCATTTGCCTTGCACACAGCCAGCCTGGCCGAGCCGGGTTCAATTCCTCTGCTCCTCTTAGAGAGCCCGGCAAGGTACCGAGAGTATTTTGCCTGCACGGCAAAGCCTGGCAAGATACCCGTGATGTATTCGATATGCCAAACACAGTAACAACAAGTCTCAAAATGGAGATGTTACTGGGCCCGCTAGAGCAAATCGATGAACAAATAGGGAGGACAGTGTTCATTATATTTTTAATGTAAAATATTATTTTTTCTCATCTAATAAGAAATCTAAAATGAGCTGGAGAGATAGTACAGTGGTTAGCGAGCCTCCCTTGCACACTGCTGACATCCTAACCATGGCATACTATATAACCCCCAGAGCCCTCCAGCTATATAGTCTCTGAGGACAGAGCCAGAGCCAGGAGTAAGACCCTGCCAAGTGTGGTTCACAAAGAAACAAACAAACAGAAAAAGGAAGAAAAACAAAAAAAAATCTAGGAATAGGCTGCTTGCTATCTCAGTATTGAAATTAGGAACATGGATTCTTTGTTTTTAGCCTCTCATGTTTTTTTGTTTCTGTTTTCATCTTTTTTATTCAAATATTGCAGAAATGCATGTTGCATATGTAGGATTTACAGTCATTTGTAGACACAATTATATAAGACAGGTAGGAGACTAAGGGTTTATATGTCAGGGTTCTTACAAAGATTTTGTATTTTTGCAGTATGTTTGAACTCTCAATTTGTGTCAGTAACATATGTTAGGCTGGAGTGGGTTTGCCTTTCACACTCCGCCTTCGATTCCTCCGCCCCTCTCCGAGAGCCCAGGAAGCTGTTGAGAGTATCTCACCTGCACAGCAAAGCCTAGTAAGCTACCCGTGATGTATTCGATATGCCAAACACAGTGACAACAAGTCTCACAATGTTACTGGGCCCGCTCGAGTAAATCAATGAACAACGGGAGGACGGTGACAGTGACAGTGAACATGATGTGTTACTAGTATGACACTTATTCTTATAATCCAAGTTTTCCAAACATCTAGTTATCATAATTTCAACTCCAGATAATATTCTGTACTACAGCCCTGTGGTGTAAATGTCATGTTGATGAATCCTGAGGGAATGTTCATAAACTGCCTCTTATCAACAATGTGTCCCAGAATTGGACTGTTCATACCCTATTTCCTGATACATAGGCAGTAACCTTGGCCTCAGGCTTCTTGATAATGGAGACATTAAAGATTATTATTGATATTGATTTTACAAACCTCACGACTACAGTAAAAGTTGAAAATTTTAAGTGGGGAATTTAGTAACCTACAAAAACTACTCCAAAAAAGTACAAAAACTAGATTGTTTGCTCTGTGGACTGCTTATTACTGCTGTGATCCTTTGAAAACATTCTACCTGGTGCTAGCTCTTCTGATGGACTGTAATTTAGTATCCTTTTATTTATTTTTGATGTTTCCCAAGCAGTGTTTAGAGCATTCAAGGGCCACTCCAGGGCACAGATTGGGGTATACTCTGTTTATCAAGCCAGACAGTTCAAAACTAGCTTGGAAAAGTGCATCCTCAGGTCCTGCCCTACTGAATATGACCACTAGGGTCACCGCAGCGATGTTCAGTGAACCATGTAGTGCTAGGAATCAAATCTGGGTCCTTCACATGCAAAACAAGTGTCCTTGACCCCTGAGCCTTTTTTCTAATGTCCCAAGCCTTCATTCATTTATTTATTTATTTATTTATTTATTTATCTATCTATCTTGAGAAGGTCGTGGTTTGCAGAAATGTCTCCCAAGTGCTGAGAGTAGGCCCAGAGACCCCTCCTACTGTTTCTCAGTCAACTGCAAGTAGTTAAGTGCAAGACCCCAAGGATGCAGTGTTCTCGGGCCCTGCAGTGCTGGGAATACCCGGATTGCTCCATCATTAGTCTATACATTCTATCTTCATTGATGCTTGAAGTACCATGTAGTACCACAAATTGAACTTGTTTGGCTGGATGCAAGTCTTATGCCTTGACACTTATGTTATTTCTAAGGCCCTTCAAGTCCTAATAAATCAAAATGCTTATCACCTCAGTGCTTCAACAGTAAATTAAAGCTTTTCCTGTATCCTTTCCATACTGAGTTTATATGGTGCTACTTTGTATAGTTGGTTTAGAATATTATCACTGTTTCAAGTTCACACAAGTCATATATTTCCTCAAATGATAGTATTTTATACAAAAATGTCAGCTATCCATGAAAGTTAGTGAATCAGATGTTAGCTGTTTTAAAAGATGAAATTTGAATGCATATGATCATGATGAATTACAACATTCAGACTGACCTTGAATCAGATTCAGATTCAAGGTATATTGAGAATGTATCAATAGGTATTTAAAATATTGGTATATAACTTTATTGTTTTTGTTTTTTGGGGGGGGTCATACCCAGAAATGCACAGAGGTTACTCCCTGGTTCTGTACTCAGGAATTACTCCTGGTAGTGCTTGGGGGACCATATGGGATGCTGGGAATCAAAGCCGGGTCAGCCTCATGCAAGGCAAACGCCCTACCCATGTGCTATTGCTCCAGCCCCTGGTATATAACTTTAGCTCAAAGCAAAGAATTCTTGGAGGTCCAGGGATAGCACAGTGGTAGAGCACCCACGTTGCAGGCAAGAGGTAGAGAGTTTGACCCCTAGAATCAACCTATATACTGTCTTACAACTCCCAACATGCTGTTGTGTATGATCCCACACCATATTAAGATTATTTGAAAATAAAACATAGACAAATTCAAATAAACATATTTAAAAACAAATAAATTAACATAACCTTTGGAACTAGACTCAAATAAAAATACTTCATTAAGAGTTTACATATAAGTGGTATTACATGGAAAGTATCATGCTAAGCGAAATGACTCAGAAAGAGAGGGACAGACATAGAAAGATTGCATTCATCTGGGGAACTTAAAGTAACAAATTAGAAGACTGACATCCACGAATAGCCGAGATAAATACCAGGAGGTTTAGTGGTGGTGGAGAATGGGCACTGGTGGAGGTATGGGTACTCGAGCATTGTATAACTGAAACCCAAGCACAAAAATCTGTAAGTCTACAACTGTACCTCATGGTATTTCACTAATAAAAATTAAAAAAAGAGTGAATTGACATGTGTGGATTTCCTAAAAAAAGAAAAAAGAAAGAAAGAAATTGTTTTTAAGTAATTAAAACACTAGAAAATACCATAAATATTTGAAACATTAAAGAAATAGGCAGTGCTTCTGAAAAAACTGAGTTACAAACCTAATTCAAACCTAAATAATATTTATTATTTTAGGACAATTACCCCAATGAATGTATCAATTATGTAGCCAATAAACATTCCTTCATTTCAGGGGGAAGGGTTTGGGCCATAACCTGTGAGTGCCCAGGGCTTACTTCTATATGAGGTACTGTTGACCATGTGCAAAGCAAGCACCCTGCCCACAGTATCAAATGCCTTGCAAACTGTATCTTGTGCTGTACGTTAGTTTCTACTGTTTTTCTTCTTCTTCGTAGTAAAGGATGCTGATTTATGTAGAGTTGAACAAATATGTTTAAAAAATTGTGCCCAGGTTATAGTGAAAAATTAGGATTAAACTCCTCAATATTATTTAAAAACTTACTAAATAGTGCAGCTAGGAACAAAGAAGGATAAAGAACATAAACACCCCTTAGTACTCATGAAAGACCAGTTTAAGAGACAGCACATAATCTCAGATAAAGCCATTTATGTAACCCTTATCCAAATGCCTACATTCGGTGATTCCCAATACAATTATATGTATAGTATTATAATAAGCATATAGATAGGCATACATTCCTAGGCAATATTTATCTTCTATGCACTTGTCACTACACTAGTTCTTTAAACTTGGTCTGAAACATCAACTTGTCTTTCCTGGATTAGTGCAAAAAATACCTTTTATTCTTGCTTGTTCCACCTTGCTTGCTTTTAGAATATTTTCAAAAGAGTTGTCGGGATACTTTTAGAACTAGAATCAGCCTCGTTCCTTGTTGCAACAACCTGAAATAGTGTCTCTCATCACTTTGAACAAACAGCAAAATTTTAACAGTGTTTTAGTTTCCTGGTCCCACTCTTACCTCATTACCTCCAGTCTTTTCCTTGCTCATTCCACTCCAGTCACTCTCTTTCTCTTATCCTCGAACACTCCTCCTTCAAAGCAGCTCCTCCAGAAATAGCTTCCCATTCAGCTATCTCCTCATTCCCTACAGAGTTGACCCAACTGTCATCGTCCCCCTAATATCTTTCCCACCATTGTCATTTCAACGTTTTTGTTTCCAACAGCAGGTGCTTAAAATTAAATTGCTCATGCTCTTTTCACAGCACATATGCATCTAATTAACATTAGTCTTTGAAAGAATGCTTATTTAACTGCTATTTTGTTTATATTTTCTTCATTCCTCTATCTTTATCTCATCACTGTTAGAGCCCCCGATCCCTTGCATATATTACATAATCCTTTTAATCCAATTGTCTTATATACAGTTGCATGTTTATATAAAATATAGTCATACAAATATCTAAGATATTTAGTATTTTTGTATAATTTTTGCTTTTGGGCCACACGCATAAACCAAAGGATGATCAGGGATTATACCTGGTTTTGCACTCAGAGATCACTCCTTGCATCGTTCAGAGGACCATATGGGATGCCGAAGTTCACCTGAGTCAACCACATGCAAGTGCCTTTCCCACTGTGCTATGGCCCCAGTCCCCTGTATTTATTATTAAATTAAAAATATTATATTATAAATATTCCATGAAACTATTTTTGAAATCTGTAGATTTTTTTTATGTTTTTATTTTTGGAATCACAGTGAGATACATAGTTACCAGGTTGTTAGTGAGTGGGTTTCAATTATATAATGCTCCAACACCCATCTTTTATCAGTGTACATTTCCCACCACCAATGACCCCAGTTTCCCTTCCCAACCTGCCTCTGTGGCAGCCACTTTTCTTCTCTCTCCCTCCCTTCCTCCCTCCCTCCCTGTCCCCCCCCTCTCTTTCTTTTTCTCTCTCTGATTTTATTATATGTAGAGCTACATTTTCTCTGATAACTGCATAATATTATTTTACTTGCATGTAACATGTTTTATTTATCCATTTCTGTAAATGTAGTGTAGTAAATGACACATATATTGCTTATAACTCTTCAAAATGACCAAAAAATACCTAGAGGGCATCATTTAAAAAATAACTTTTACGTCTTTACCAAATAATGTTCATAATTATGATTTCATGTTTTATTTTTTGCTTTTATATTATGGAAAACAATTACATTTTATCTTTTGGTTTCTAGGTAACACTTGGAAGTGCTCATAGTTTACTCCTGGCTCTGTGCTCAGAGATTACTGCTGGCAAGACAGGGGAGGCCATTTGGTGTGCTGAGACTGAATTCAGGTTAGATATGTACAAGGCAATTGCCGTATCCACTATACAATTGCTCTGACCCCCTATTCCTTATTGTCTTTGAAGAAACAAAGAATTAAGTTAAGATTATGACTAAGCCAAGACAATATTTAATTTCTCTGATCATCTGTATCTCCAAATCTAGACCATTGAGCTTGCAGTGTGGTAGAGAAGACAGAACTTAAAGTATGGCAATGAAGTAGCTGGTGCAATTAGAAGATTTCTCTAGTATTGCCAGGTGGAATAGACCCACAAGTAACTTCTTAGAAGAGTAGACTGAAGAGGTCTTAAAGAATAAAAAACATTTTCTAAGATAAAGAAGTTTGGTAGGTGGTGGTAAAATTAAATTAAAGGAATAAAGAAGCATGAGCAAAGGTAAATTAGGAGGCAAAATTGTACATGCTGTAAAGAAAACTACAAGCAGTACTAATATTGCTGACCTAAAAGTAGAAGAAAGGACATATCAAGAGATAAACTAGAGAAACAGAGAAGCTTCTTGTCATAAAAGCCTAGCTAGATATACTTCTTGTACTAAAAGCCTAGCTAGTGGGGTCTACAGAAAAGTTGCATTGCTCAATAAAAATACTATAAATAAAAGATAAATTTACTTGAAGGGTAATAAGTCTAGGGTAATAAGACACTTAAAAATGGGAAGTTCTTTTTAGTTGAGAAATTAATGTTAGAGGTAAAACCTTCAAAAATTAACAAACATTCAAAAGTGGAATGAGGTATTTACTGGAAGAAAAGTATAACTGAACATGAGATAGAAAGCATAGGAGAAGGAGTTTTTGGGATAAGGGATATGAAACTTTTTTGGTCCTCTAGTAAAATCAATCCAAACTAAAAAAAAAATATATATATATATATATTTGTGTGTGTGTAATATAACATTTATATTATATGATATATATCACATTGTGCACTCAAAATACCTTAAAGTTTTATATGTAAGTTATATTTCAGTATTTTTTAATTGAAGAATAAAGAGTTAAATAAGTTACTGATAAGCATTTATAATTTACAAAAAGAATCATCAAAATAAAAACCTGAAGTTCAGAAAGGCCAAGTAACTGGCCCAAGGTCAGACAGTGAGACTACAGAGGAACTGAGTTTCAAGCCCAGGTCTGTCTGCCTTTGGCACTGATAGTTCTGACTCTTTATCTCACATCTTTACCATCCAGTAACTCTGCATGAACATGGTATTGCCAGTCTGCACTTTATTTAGGTTAAGAATATCCTACCTCCCCCATACTTTCTCTCTACTTTGGGGCATTATGGTTGCAATACAGATACGAAAGCTTTGTAACTGTATCTCACTGTGATTCAATATTTAAAAAATTAATAAAATTGAAAAAAGAATATCCTACCTCTTAAAGTACTTCAAATATTTTCCAGTATCTTTAAGAAGGCACACAACTAAGTAGAACTGAAAGTTGTTTCCTGTACTTAACCACCCCAAAGAATGGCTGTGTTACAGGGCCAGATAGATGTCTCAAGTGAAAACATCTTAGGTTTCTCCTCAATGTTCGTTCAAAGTACACACACTCGGTTCCCCAGCCGACTGGAAAATAAGACTCTACAGAGAGTTATCTACCAGGATCCAAAAACGGAAATAGAACCCTCATTCTCTAATTCACTGAAAGTTTAATTACTTTAATAGACTGAAATATATCTGGATTTATGAGTAATTTCTTAAGAGGGCCCTGCATGTATTTTGCTGTTCCCTGAAGTCACCCGTTCCAGTGGCTTAAAGAGCAGAGTTCAGCAGTTTTGTTTATGTTAATGCTTTTTTTCAACCTACAAGCCAAAGGTTACTGACAAGAGGGTAAATCAGATGGCAGATTTCACAATACTTTCTTCCTGTACCCAGTAAAATGTGGCTTTTTAAAAGGGTAGTATTGTTTTGCTTTTAGAAAAGTGCTCTATACTCCCCATATATAATAGTAAGATGATTTCACAATTATTTTCTACCTCTTTGACATAATTTACATATGTTTTTCTTTCATCACAAGGAATATTGACAATAGAAGACAAATTGTTTTACTTTTTTTGAGAAATGATCTCATGGAAAAATATACAAATTCTTGAGAATTTCTTACTAAAATATTTCACATGACAACAGTATACTGAAAGTTTTCTAGCCAGTTATCAGTAAATGACCCTAAAGTATAACAGGCATTAACTAAAACTAAACTGCTTTCTTCCCAATATCCTAAACCACTTGTTTCATTAATAGCAGCAATGGTATTTTTGCCTTCAATATTTTTTGCACTTTTTTATATCTGGAGTTTAAAATGATAATTCAAGGACACTTGAAGGTCATAGCCATTAAGAAAATAGAAATATTGCATTCATCTGGGGAACATAAAGTAACAAAATAGGAGACTAACACCCAGGAATAACTGAGAAAAGTACCAGGAGGTTTACTCCATGGCATGGAGGCCAGCCACACATGCTGGGGGAAAAGGCAGTTCAGATAGAGAAGGAAGCACCAAATAAAGGGTGTTGGGAGGATCTTCCCAGGATGGGAGATGAATGCTGAAAGTAGACTATAGACCAAACATATTTGCCACTCAGTGCCTCTTCTGCAAACCCAACACCCAAAAGGAGAGAGAGAACAAAAGGAAATGCCCTGCCACAGAGGCAAGGTGGGATGGGGGGTATGGGGGGGTTGGAGGGA
>JAOXYA010073293.1:0-11527 GCA_028565675.1 Sorex palustris
CTCTCTCCCTCCCTCCCTCCCTTCTCTCTCTCTCTCTCTCTCTCTCTCTCTCTCTCTCTCTCTCTCTCTCTCTCCTCCAGGCAGCCCGAAGCTGTAGGTCGCCTTCCTCGCTAGCACCAGGAGGTGGGGCGGGCACAGGTGCCCTTCCAAAGCCGAATGCTACTCCATCCATGCTCCTCTCACTGACATTTCCTGCTTCTACCTGTGGGCCACTGTCACCACTCTGGGCACAGAGATGTCCCGTTAGTTTCTTATGTAAACTCTGTTTTACGGACCAGGGAATTCTCACTTTTGCGGTGGACCCCAAAACACTGTTACCTGTGTACAGCTGGTAGCGCGTGTTCTCCAGCCCAAGGAGGTAGTTTATCATTGTGGACTTGCCGACACTCCATGGCCCCAGGAACAGCACCATTGGCTTAGAAGTAATTTCCCCATCTGCGGGTGGCATAAACGAGAAACGAATGTGAACCGGCCCGGACTCTCACCATGGCTTCCTAGGCAGGCCAGCTGGTTGAGGCGGGGAGACATCCTGCAAGCTCAGCCTGTCCAAGTTCTCTGCACTTTTCTTGCTTACAGAAGTGCTACCCTGCCTTCAGGGAAGTCACCGTCCTGCCTCACTAGGCCCTGTGCACAAGGCAGCCACAGGAGAGTGAGGAAAGGCAACAGCGGGATATGGAGGGTCACAAAGAGGCAGAAGGAGTGGCCATCAGGAGGGAAGCCCAGCCACAGCCCCAGAGGACAGGCTACACTCTGGCCCGGACAACCCAGCCATGCCTCCCCTGGGCAGTGCCCCCGACACTGCCCCCGAAACTGCCCCCACTCCAGGCTCTGGGGTCCAGCCCCATTTTCACTTTTGTTTGGGGGCCACACCTGGCTTTGCACTCAGGGATCACCCCTGGTGGGGCACGGGGGACTGTACGGATGCCAGGGTGAAATCCGCATCAGCCACGTGCTAGGCAAGCACCCTAACTGCCATATAATTGCTCTGGCCCCCTCTGGAGCCCATCTCCAGGGTCACCCCAAAGCCACAGCAATCTGCCTACATCTAAGACCAAGAATAGACTGTGCAGCTCGGGACCAGTGTATGGAGACAGCCTGCTTGGGCCACTCCAGTGGGGTGTGAAGGAAAGGCAGGCTACACTCCCCAGAGCTGTGAAACCAGGGAGGGTCAGGAGAGGCTTTGGGAGAGCCTCCACTGGCTCCTGAGGCCGACCATGAGTCACGGCAAACCTGGCCAAGGGTCACCCCACCTCCACAAGCCCCTTTAGTTCTCCAGACCTCCCTGACTCCCTATGTGCCTGGCAGAGGCCTCAGAGCCTGCGCGCTCTCCCCGCCCCGTTTACCTGAGCAAGCTGCCGCCTGGTGGCCCACAGTCAGAGTCTGGCGCAGAGAGCATGGCCTGGCCCTCCAAACTCCGCAGACCCTCAAGTCCTGCTCTCACTGGGGCCCTGCGACCTTTCAAGCCCATAGTTGGGCAGTGGGGGCCCCCACAGTCCTCTTCTACTTCCTGGAAGGGTCCCACCTCTGGTGCTCAAAGGACTACTCCCAGTGGGACACTTGCCCTGCATAGCACCGCACCTTGGAGTGCACCCAGAATGCAGGTGTGGCCCTTTGAACCTCCCCCCTGGCCTGCTGCAGGCCTCTCTCTGCACCCAGCCTCTGGCTATAAGGCCTTCTCAGCCCTGGGCACCTCAGGTGGGTGAGGTCTCAGAAATGCAAACCAACTGCCAGAAGGGTCCCAGGCCTGTGACACAGCTGTGGGCCCCTGGAGAGAACAAGGCTGGCTGAGGGGCAGCAGAAGGCCCCAGTGAAGTTCCCAGAGATTCTGCACAAAAGTTCTTTTCGGGGGGGGGTCCCAAGATCTCAAGGGGGCACAACTCCAGCAAACCCCAACAGGGCCTTCTCAGAGCTGCTATTCCAGCTCTGGGCAGCAGGGGGCGGCACTGGTATGTGGCAGCTGGTGAGCCCTGGGGTGGTGACTCAGAGACACAGCATGGAACCAATGCCCTTTCCAGGAGCAGGGTCCCAAAGACCGGGAGCAGGGTCCCAAAGACCGGGCGGGAGGGCCGGGAGAGGGGAGAGTGGAATCCGCAGTTGTTGAAGAAAACACCAAGCCACACCTGCTATTCCAGCACGAAAGTTCAGACAGAGCATCGCCACTGCGATGGACCTATCCAAATACCCAGCCACGTGTCCAAACCGTTCGTTCCTGCCCTTGCTTCCAGAAGTGTCTCCTGCAAAGGTTCCCAAGGAGTGCAGTAGTGCTTGCTGCAGCAGCGGGCAAGAAGGGCCAAGGAATGAGGGGGTGGGGAGGGGACACAAAGATGGATGGGCAGAAGAGGCCACGATCCTGCTCCTGAAATGCCATCAGCCTTTGAAGGATAGCAAAGGACAGGCTCTGACATGTGCCATGCACAGAGGAAGTGTCTAGAAGGGTTCAGGAGCCGTGAGGGCTAGCATCTTGGGAGCAGGAACTCCAGGCTCGATACCCAGGGTGACACCTGGTGATGCTCAGGGGTTACTCCTGGCTCTCCACTCAGGAATGTGGTGCGCAGGGGACCATATGGGATGCTGGGATCAATCCCGGGTCGGCCACATGCAAGGTAATCGCCCTCCCCACTGGACTATCTCTCCAATCCCTAAAAACCCTTCTTTAAAAGAATCTGGAGCCAAGAGAAGCCAACAGGGAGAGGACTGAGGATCAGGGGAGCTGAGGAGACTGGAGAGGGGCTGGCATGGCTGCCAGGGCGCCCACATAGCAGAGCCTACCTGTGATCTCATGCTGCCGAAGCTCATTGTACTTGTACGACTGCTCCAGGGGCTTGATGGACGAGTGGTAGATCTTCCGAAGACGCTGCAGCACGGCTGGGGGAGGGGGTGGGTGAGAAGATGGGCCCCTATCCCAAACCGCAGAAACCAACCCAGAGGCCTCTGCGCCATTTCCCTTCCAAGCACCCCTCCTGCTCTCTGCCCCCTCCCTCCGTGGCCTGCCTAGTCACAGGCCAGGGGGTAGGGTGAGAGGGCCCCTGACAGCCGCATGGGCCCAAGGGGGAAACTGGGGGAGGGAGCTCTGAGGGTCTGGCGGGGACAGAGTGGGTGGCCATTGGCAGGTCAGGCTGTACAAACCCTGCCTAAGCCCTTCCTAGCCCTGAGGCCTGGGCACAGGGCTGGCTGTACAGTTGTACGGGCTGCACTCATCGAGACAGGAAGGGCAGGCCTCATCTGTCCAGGACAAATGGTCCTTGGCCCGAGAGGCGGCAACAAGTAGGCCACGTCAGAACTTCTGTGCCAGCCACGGTGCCAGGGTTGGTTGTGAGGCCCTCCGCACAGTGCCTCCCAACCGGCCCCCACCTCCAGTTACCAGAGTAGTCGTCCGAGGGCTTGTCCTCGTTCAGCATCAGCGTGGTCTCGATGTGGGAGCGGTCCCTCAGTGGAGCCTCTTCACTCACATCCTCTGCATCGTCTGGGGGCAGGAGCAGAACTCAGGTCAGGGCTTCTGCCCCCAGCTGTGTCTGGAAACTGTTCGGTCTTCCCACTGAGGGGTCCCACTTAACACAGGGCAGGAGAGGCCAAGGACAGACACAGCTCCTACCCTGGGGCAGTGCAGAGAGGGGAGAATAACCAGGGCAGTATGGCATCAGTGCGAGCAAGCAAGGCCATGAAAGATTCCAGAAACTACAAGAAGATTCCAGAAACTTTACACACACGTGAAGCTATGTTTGAAGTATTGGCAGGGGGCGTCCAGCAAACTTCACTGAGAAGTTTCCCAGGAGGAGGGGGGCAGGGCTGAGTGGCTGGATATCAGAAGACTGTCAAGGGACTGACAGTACCCACAAGAGCCTGTCTCTGGCTCCCCAAGGCCACTGGGAACTGGGGGCTCCAAGCGAGCCCCACGGTACAGTGGATGTGTATGGGGGGCTCACACAGATGCTGGCAGAGCAAGAGCAGGAACAAAGGACTTCGGGCACAGGAGATGGAGACAGGTGTGCCCGTTCCCAGCAGTTGCTCTAACCACACAGCCGATGGCACCCAAGGTTCGGGGCTTCCACAAGGGACTGGAGCCAGGCCTGCGGGCAAGAGCCCAGAAGCCAGCAGGACACTGACTCTGGCCCTGTGGGTGGGACTTCCGTAGGAAGCAGCGAGAAAACAGCTCCGGAGAGGGGAGAAGGACCCAGGTCCCGAGACCAGTGGGCGTAGCCAGAGGACAAGCCAGGCTGCCGGCGATACCCAGGGGCCAGTCACCCCCAGCGCACCGACCCGGCACCCCTGCTCGTCTCCCTTCCTGGCCCCAGCCCAAGAGACAGTTGTGGGTGCAGGAGCAGCCAGCCTGGAGACCCCTTGCTGTCCTGATCCCGTTCCTAGCCTGCCAGGCAGCAGCTCATCTTCATGGGGAAACCAAAGTGTTGGCAAAACATGGCAGATCCCCAGATTCCCAACAGCCCCACGGCACAAACCCCCACACACCCGGCCAGTCTGAACAGGGCCTCCAGGGCTGCTTGGTGCTCTTGCCTTAGGTCCAAGCACTGGTCAGTGCTCAGTGTACTGAGGGACCGTAATGGCCAGCAAGACCATCGCCCAGCACACAGCCCTAACCAATACCTGAAGTTGCCCTGAGGGTCAGGCTCTAGGAGTGGGGTTCCACCCCACCACACACCAGTGTTCCTAAGGCCTGCGCTCATCTCTCAGCTGCTTTACCCGCGGAATGCTGGGGTGCCCTACCCTGAGGCCCCTCCCGGGGCTCCTGGGCCTCAGCGACTTGGGTCTCGGCCCCTTGGGGCTCAGTACTTGGCTCCTCTGAGCTCAGCTGGGCTTGCTCTTCCTCAGGGCTTGTGCTTCCTGCTGCTTCCTCAGGGGGTGCCCCGGCTTCTTCAGGGGAAGCCCCAGCTTCCTTAGAGGGTGTGCCGGCTTCCTCAAGTATCACTGTTTCCTCAGGGGGTGCCCTGGCTTCGCCAGGGGGTGCCCCAGCTTCCTCAAAGGGTGTTCTGGTTTCCTGAGGTACCACTGTTTCCTCAGGGGGTGCCTCTGATTCCTCAGGGGGTGCCCTGGCTTCCTCAGGGGATGCCCCAGTTTCCTCGGAGGGTGTGCTGGCTTCCTGAGGTACCACTGTTTCCTCAGGGGGTGTCCCAGCTTCCTCAGAGGGTGTCCTGGCTTCCTCAGAGGGTGTGCTGGCTTCCTGAGATACTACTGTTTCCTCAAGGGGTGTCCCAGCTTCTTTGGGGGAGTCCCCGGCTTCCTGAGGTGGTGCACTGGCTTCCAGGGGGTCCTCCTCTTCTTCAGAGGATTCCGCGGCTTCCCCAGACGCGTCCCCGGCTTCTTCTGAACTGGCTCCGTCTCCACTATCCTCCGCAGAGTCTTCCTGGGACAGAACTTCCTCGCCTCCATCCCCACTAGGGCTGGCACTTTCTGCGGGGATCTCGTCCCCACCACCTGTGGGGGGCTTGTCTTGTTTGGGCTCGCTGTCCTCCTGGGTGTCCGTCTCCACCCGGCCTGACCCAGCCGGCTCCTGCTCAGTGTTTGAACTGTCGGGGTGTCCTCCCGCCTCAGCCCCGACACCCTCTGTGTCGTTCTTGGGAGCCCCGTCACTGCCAGCTGCTGCTTCGGCTTCTTCCGTGGGGAGCCCCGGCCCAGCCCCCTCCTCTGAGGCAACCTCTGTGGAACCGGGCTCTCCCACCACTCCTGGGAGCGGGGTCCCTGGAAGGTCCCCTGGGGCGGCTGACTCTGAGGCCGAGGCATTGGAGGGGCCTGCTTCAGTGAGTGTGGGGGCGCCCACGGGGGGCTGCTCAGGGTCGGTGGCCTCCCTGCCATCCGGGGACTGAAGGCGCAGACTCTGGTCTTGCGGGGAGGCCTCGGCATAGAGTCCCCTTTCCTTCTCCTCTAGACTCGCATCTCCCGCAGAGAGGCGCCTCTCCGACAAGCCGCCGTCTTCCCGCAGTTCTAAACGATCAGAACACGAGCGTCAGTCACGGACTCCGGCTGTGGGGAGCTCGGCTGCGGCTCTGTCTGTCTGTCTGCCTGTTCTGCCCCACCCCGTTCACGGGCCTCCCGGATCCTCCAAACCGGCCCTGGGCACACCCAGGGAGGAGCCCAGCAGCGAGCAGCCCATCCAGTCCCTGGAGCCATGCAGCAGCTGCTCCTGACAGAGAGGAAGCCCGTGTGCTGGCCAGCCGCTCTCAGGTTACTGGGCAGCACTTAGGGGATCACGGCTGGCTCCCGGCTCTGGCCCTGCTACCTTGGATTAGAGGGGTGTGGCCTGTGCCCAAGGGGATGCCCAAAACAGGCAGGGCCTGGCTTCCACGCGGCCTCAGCCAACCTCTTCTCGGGATCCCCTTCACAAGGCTAAGCGCTTCACCAGAAGAGCTGAAGGCACCAGGAGGGCAAAGCGGGAGATTCAGGCGGGGGGGGGGGGGTGCCAGGGGGCAGGTTTGATTGGAAGTGGGGTCAGCAGGAAAAGATGGGCCCATCCACTCGCCCACTCTGACACTGTCGACTCCCGGGGCACCCCTGACTCCCAAGGGCTATTTCTGAGGAAGGAGGGCCCCGTCCCTGCTCTCAGGCCAAGCCAGGTCTCCAACCCTGTCTCCACGAGTAAGGCCCAGGGACAAGGACAGGATCCAGCCGGATGATGGGACTGGAGGCTGCTCAGCAGCAGCATCTTTCCTTGCAGCTGACCCTGAATCTCTAGACCCCACAACTGAGAACAGGAGTGCTCCCACCCGAGAGACAGAATCCCGGGGCAGCCAGATGGTCTCGGGGCCTCTCACTGGAGATGCCCATGTAGACCATCCTGCGGACAACAGCGCTTCCGCGCTTCCATTTTCGAACGAGGCTGGGATGGGAGACACTGAACACCAGCAGCACACAGGAGCCCAGCCCCCAGCACCAGCCTCTGTGCTTTATCAAGATGCCTGTGCACATCACAACTTGGGAAGCGCCTCCTATCACACCTCTGAGGATGCCTTGGAGCTGGCTTTGGTCACTGGCTACTGAGCAGAGCCACAGGGGTCCTCCTCCATCCACAGAGGGGCTGATAGAACTAAACTAGTTCAGGTGCAAGTCCAGCATCAGGACTTCACACCCCAAATTACTGGATGATTCAAAACCATGGCTTAGGGGGCTGGAGCAATAGCACAGCGGGAAGGGCATTTGCCTTGCACGTGGCTGACCCGGATTCGATTCCCAGCATCCCATATGGTGCGCTGAGCACCACCAGGAGTAAATTCCTGAGTGCAGAGCAAGGAGGAACCCTTGTGCATCGCCGGGTGTGATCCAAAAAACAAACAAACAAACAAAAAAACCCAGCTTAGGTCACAAACCCTGCCACAGGCCTCTGCTCCCGGCCCCTTCTCACCCCGGAGAAGCAGGTTAGATGGAGCAGTCAGGGCTTGGAATCTGCCTTGAAATAGCAGTGGCCAAGGCTCCTCTCTGAAGAGTTCAGAGAGAATTTTCCAAGGCTCCTCCTGCCCTCTGCTATCGCTAGAGCTAAAGATGATGATGGGGACAATGGGGTGGATCGTGGCAATGGTGGGGAGAGGAAAGAAGGTGGTGATGGCGAGGGGATGGATGGTGATGGTGGTGATGGATGGATGGTGGCGGGGCGGTGGTGGTGACAATGGGATGGTAGTAGGGATGATGATGATGACAACAGTGACCGTGATGGTGATGTCAATGAGATCATAAAGATAACAATGGTGACAGGTAATGGTATGATGATGGCGTGATGGTGACAGTGGCAATAATGGTGAAGATGTCATGATGGTGGTGATGACAATGGTGGCTGTGATTATGGTGACAATAAAAGTGGTGGGATGTGGGGGGAATGGCAATGATGGGAGGGATGGTGCTGATGATGATAGAGGTGGTTATGATGGGAAGGGGGTAACAGTGACAGCAGCGGGAGAAGGATGGCTGTGCGGAGGATAGCAGTGAGTGACAAAAGACTCTAGGCCTACACTCCTGACGCATTTCTGATATTCTAATTCCCGTTATCCCAGGTGAGGGGGCTGCATGGTCACAAGGGCGACGAGGACCTCAGCCTTTGCGAGAGTTGGTCATGAGCGTCACGCTGCTGTGGACTGTGAACAGTGTGATGTCTCCTACACATGCACCCTGACCGTCCCTGCCATTCTCCCCCCCCGCCCCCACCCGAGCCCAGCCACCCCAGGTCTCCTGCTAAGCAATTCAGAGAAGAAAAGCTTGAGGGGAATGGCTTCATGGCCTGGGACCACCCTTTCCAGACAGTCTCTCAGTGAGACAAGGTGCCCCTGGGACCCCCCAAGCTGAATCCCCAGGGAGCCGCTGTGCCGCTGGGCCTGATCTCTCATCGGGGGGCACATCGGAGGTTCCAGAGCCTCTGATTAGAAACACAGGTCACTCCCTGAGGGCAATGTCATGCCTCCCCTCCCAGGTATCTGTCTGAAACCCCTGGGAGGAAGTCGGGAAGCAGGCAGGGGCAGAGGACCCTGGACACACCATGGGCCGCGGGCTTTAAGGTGAGCTTTAGTCTGTCCCTATAGTCAGCTCCACATCGCTGCCAGGATGGTCCCCGTGCCCCGGACCCACAGAGCACCTTAGGGAAGCAGCAGTGAGGCACAGCTCTGGCCTGCGTGTGGCAAGGCCCTGGCCTTCAGCTCTTCTATGCCCCACCCAGCTCAGCTGCTGCCTCCCCTTGCTGCTACCCAAGCACCCACACTGCTCTTCCATCTCTGAGCATGTCCCTGAGCAATTCCCGCAGGGGCTCAGTCACTTGAAAGTTGTCAACAGCCTTGAGGGGACTCGACTGCAGAGGCAGAGACAGTGGCTCAAGCCCAGATCAGAGCTGGGTGGACACAGCCCCCGTTTTCAGCACTCTGCCTGCTTCCCGCTCCCAATCGGTCCGCAAACCCCAGGCCATCAAGTGCTTGTTCCCATGGACGTGACTGGGGAGGGGCAGGGAACAAGAAGGCTGGGAGCAGGCCCAGGCCTCCTGTCCTCTACTGGGGATCCAGGAGACAGCAATCCCCCGCTTCTTCCTTCTCTTCCACGCAAATTCCTCTGGTCTCGTGGCCACTTCCCTGGTGGAACTGAACAGACGGTGTGTGGCCACCACTGGCCGAGAGACTTGTCGACGTCCTGGGTCTCGTCCTCCAGCTGCCCTCAGACACAGGAACACGATGAGGAGACAGAGGCACACCAAGATGTTTGGAACCCGGAGTCTGCAATGCCTGGGGGCTTCTTAGCCGGTTCATGCGTTGACTGAGTATAGTGTAACAGTGGCGAGCAGGGCTCCAGGGGTCCCAGGGCCTGTGAGGGGTGCTGCGACTGGGGGGACAGAGGTCAGCTCCGGCTTCTGACCCGCTCAGCAGGAGCTGGACACATGCAGGGAGCCATGTGGAAACACAGAAACTCCCTGCCAGCTGCCCGCAGTCGAGAAGCTCCATGAGAAGCCGAGAAGCTCCACAGCGGTCAGTCCTCCAGTCTCTCATCCACCTGGTCAGGAGGCCACCTCCAAAGTGGCACCAGGACAAACCCCTGTGACCGGCAGGCAATCAAGCCCCACTGTGCAAGTGAGTCACAGGACAAAGCTTGGGGGGTGCTCACCAGGAAGGTCTACCAAAGGACACACTGGTATCTGGGAGTCCCCGTTAGCCCCAGCCTGTCCTCCGCCAGACGCCCAGGCAGCTCCACCTTGGGTGCAGCTGAAGTGTCTCCCACCGCAAGGCCCAGCAGCCCCACGTTCACCCCCGCCACGTTCTCAGGCTCATCTCTGTGCACTCCCAGATGGAGTTCATGTTCAGCTGCTTTTGGGGGGCCACTCCTGGTGTGTTGGGGGCTACTCCCAGCTCAGTGCTCAGGGGACCAGGCAGTGTCAGGCCTCCTGAAGGCAGGTGCGGGGCTCCAGCCCCCTCACTCACTCCGGACCTCCCTCTTATAGCCATGGTCACCACTCAGAGCCTCCATTCTCTCCAATGACTACGGCCAGATCAGAGCTGTCACCCACTTCCTGGAACCCACAGCCCCATCCTGTTCTCTGCATTTTTATCTCCTTCCTCCAGACAAGGGAACCTGGGTACTGTGGACTGGGCAGCCCCCTTGGAAAGTTCTTTAGCTTTCTGGCCAAGCTTCTAACATCAAGGCTAATCCCAGCAGGACAGTTTGTCCCTGGCTGCACTCTGGCCCCCAGATGATCAATCTGGGGGGTCAGAATACGATGACAACAGCACCTATCAGAGAGCCAGTGTCCCTGAGGTTGGGAGAGAAGGAACTTCTCACAGATCAACTTGTTTTCACTGAGTGAAGAGTCCCAACTCCTCCTACCACCACCCCAAAACCCCTCAAACTCCATAAGTGTTCTGAGCCCTAGATAAGTCAGGCTAGTGGTTGGCGGGCTGCTTCACCCACACAGATACTGAGAGGCAGGGCTTGCACGCAGGAGGCCTGGCTCTGACCTGGGATACATGCTCCTCTGAGCACAGCCAGTTATGGCTCAAAAGACAATACAGAAAATGATAAAAAGTGGGGTGTTTTGAGGACCACCACACCCCGCAATACTCAAAGCCTATTTCTGCCACTGTGCTCTGGGGTCACACCTGGCAGTGCTGGTGCCAGGATCAAACCGGTTGGCTGCACGCGAGGCGGGCAGCGTGCCCGCATGCCTGACTATCCAGCCCGCAGGACTGATTGTTAAGACTTCCGGACAATTGATTTAGCTCACAACATGTGAAAACTGGAGTCTCAGTGTGGGAGGGCAAGTACACACACATCTCTGCCACTCTGGAAGAAGCTTCGGGACACTGCAGCCCTGACGCCTCTGCCAGGGCAGCTGGTCTTCCCTCCGGGGTGCTGAGATTCTTCCTGCCCTGGAGCTGAGCTAGGCAGGGCAAGGAGACGGACAGGAACTGAGGCCATGACTGGCTCACCCGTCCTCAGCCTCCCTGGCACATGCAGGATGCCCTCTGGGGTGGCCTGCCATGGAGTATAGCCCCTTGCCACCTCATCTAGGGATGCCCTGTGTCCATAGCTCCATAGGGTCCTCACACCAGGCCATCTGCCCCCACCAAGGCCCCTCCCAGCCCCCATGCAGCAGAGGAGGGAGGGTGTCCAGCTCATCCACCACTGAACCGCCTGAAGATCAGAGAGGCCACACCCTCCACTCCACTGACCTCAGAGCAGGTCACAGATGAAAATGGAGCTGAGGCACAGGCTGTGATAACGGGGCTCCACCACCCAGGCAAGAGCACTCACCACGCCTAGCCCTTATGACTAGACTATGACTAAAATGACTAGTCTAGCCCCTATGACCAGAATTCTAGAAATTCCATAACTCCCCAGTGAGCAGACAAGCTCCTGGCTTACATCCCCAAGGACCTAGACCCTGAGCTTCAGACTGAGTGTCTGCACCATCTTGGTTGACCTCTCTGCGCACTGCCCCCTGCCCCCGGGGCCACTCGCACAGACAATGGAGCCCAGGGCAGGTCAGGGGCTCTCAGGTGTCCCCCTCACCCGTCCTACACCCAAACCACCTGAGACTTGCCAGCAGGAGACTCCAGGG
>JAOXYA010073299.1:0-11527 GCA_028565675.1 Sorex palustris
CTGTTTCTCTCCCTCTCTTCTCTCTTTTCCTCTCTCTCTTTTTCTCACTCTCTCATTCTGGGCATTATGGTTTGCAGTACAGGCACTGAAAGGTTATCATACATATGCCTTTACCTACTTTTAGTCTTTCCGTACTCAGTTCTTGCCCAGAGTTATGATTTCCAGCTGTCTTACAATTTCCCTTCTCTATCCTAACTGCCTCCCTCACTGCCTCACTCGTGGCAAGCTCCCAACGTCCAATCTCTTCTTAATTTTATTTGAGTATGATATGGAATAGAAAAATATTGTGCTTAGAAAATACCCCACTGAAAAAGCAACAATAATAACAACAACAAACAATCAGTAGTATAATATTTTAGCTTCAGAATGAGGACAATTTTGGAATAAACAGGAAAGTGAAGGAAACCTTTTCTGATTTGAAAACTGTAACTTTTATTCTTTTGGGTGCAGCAATGGAGGCTGAGGGGACTATTCTGACTATTGATGCATGCAATTTTCGTGGTCACTACTAAGGGTTATTTTTTATCATTATTATAAAACTTCAGTTACTAGGCATGAGCTTGGTTTATTAATTCTTTCTACTTAAGACTCTTCAAAAATATAATTCACAGCTTGGACTTCCTTTTTCATTCATGGAGCATCTCTTTCATCCCGATTATTCTATGTCTATAATAAGATAAGTCATGTAATCAAATGTAAAATGTTATTGTTTGCACCCCTGGATGGAGGACCCAATGAACAGCAAAATAGCTGGGGCAGTAAGCCCCATACTTTGATAAATAGACTAAATCCTTTTCATCTGGTGGTATAAGAGCCTTTAAATCTATGAACAATAAAAAATATGGAACAGAAGTTAAAATAGATAATTGCAACTCTGTATGACATCTCTATCAGCTTGTCTACACTATTTGCTCTGGGTGTATCCTTTTGTGTCTTGAAGGTGCACTGTTATTTTTGCCCCAATTCCGATCTGCTATTTTCTACCTTTTTAAACCAGATGAGGACAGCTAAGTGGAGCCTTATAACAATGCTAATTACTAATTAACAATGTTAATTTCCATCAATTCAGCAAAATTTTAAGGTGCAGTACATGAATGCCATGAAAATTAACATATGTAACTGTGTTACCTAAACTTCAATAAAAATAAAGATGAGAAACAACAACACACAAAACTGGCAAATGTTCATCAGTGAGTTAGATACTGGTTACATACTGAAAATACAGACCTGAACAACATGGGCACAAATCTTGTTCTTGGTCCATTTGGGAAATGGATATTAACAAATAAAAACCTATGTTACTTCAAGTTATTGCAGTAGCCTTGGCAGAAAAATCTAATTCATAATCTTTGATGAAGATTTTAACTGATGTTAGTTTGGGAAGTCAGGATGAGTAAGAATGAGCCAAAGATTGAGGTGAAGATTGTTCTAGGCAGATAGAAATATAAATTGAGGAGTCAGAGAAAGGCAGGAGGTAAGGAACTTGCCTTCTATGCAGTTGGCACTGGTACAATCACTGGCACCACATGTGATCTCCTTCCATGCATGACCATGGCTCATTCTAGAGCATAGGGCAAAGAGAAGCCCTTGAGAAGGGCAAGTTCTGGCTCACTCCCCACACCACTACCAAAATAATGCAAGTATTTGAACTCAAGGAGGGCACAACTAGGGGCATATGTGGAACAGAAAGTTGGACTGTGAGTCTGGAGCATGTGCGTGTATTTGAGTATAGGATAAGAACTGTGGGCAAAGGCTAGATTGTGCAAGGCATTAAGGATTTTAGACTTTGATCAAAAGAGATAACTCAGGGATAAGGAGCTTGCCTTGCACACAGCCAACTCTGGTTCACTCCCCATCACTATGTATGGTCTCCTACCTCTACCAAAAGTGACTACTGATTACAGAGCCAGGAATAATTCCAAAGCACAGCTAGATGTTGTCCATAAAACAAAAATGAAACAGAAGAGAATTTCAGACGTTATCCAATAAGAAGAATGAGACAAAACCTTGCAACTTAAAAGTAAGGGAATTGCGCATGTGGATTTAGGTAGCCAATGACTACTCTTGGTACTTTATGGAAACTCAATTGTAAGAAGATTGTAATGGAAATGGAATATTGCTGCCTCAACACAAGATGTTAGACAGAGTGGCATCTTTAACTCTCTTGAAACCTTAATGAGCTTGGTCACCGTGTGGATATAGTCAATCGTGCTGAATCCTTTTTGGAACCCTTGCTCGCATGGTTGTCCTTTGTCTAGTGTTCTACCTATTCTATTCAGGATGACTCAAGTGAACAACTTGTAGATGACAGATAACAGGATTACTCGAGTGAACAACTTGTAGATGACAGATAACAGGTAGATCGGGAGATAGTTGCCGATGTTATGGATGTCTTCCCTCTTGTACAACAGAACGGTCCTGCTGGTTTTCCTTGCATTCAGACCGGTAGTGTCGAAGAGCTGCGCCAGTGTATTGATGAGTAATGGCGGCAGATTCTTCAGGTGTTCAGGTCTGACCTTGTCTGGGCCGGGTGCTCTTCACATCTTTACCGATGAAATGGTGTGTCGGATTTCAGAAGGGAAAACATTAGGAATGACATCCATCCTGAGGAATTTGGTATGTGGGCAGGTGGACATGGCTATCAAAGAGATCCAAGTAGAAGTCGTGTATAATCTTCTCCATTGCCCTTCTTGAAGATGTGATAGATCCATCTGGACATCGGAGGCCATTCATCTTGGTCTTGTAGTTGGCGAGGGACAGGCGAGCTTTGTGGATACTTTTCCCAGGTTCTGTCGCATTGGCCAACACTGCTGCTCTTCTCTTTTCCTTTATCGTTTCTCTGCACAGCTTTGTGAGCTCGGACATTAGCTTGTGATTGCCTGAGAATTGTGCCAAACCACATTGGCGAATGAATTCAAGAGTTTTCGAAGACAGGCATCTGTTTGTGGCTTTCTCACTCTCAGCATTTCTCGAGCAGTCATGGAGGTGCTGAACCAGTCAGTCTATTCCTTGTTGATGTTGTCAATGACGGCATCTTCCCACGTTGCCGCAATATTGCCAAAGAGCTCCCAGTTGGTGGTCATTCTGGGACTTCTCTTCTTAAACTTTGCAGTCCTTTCTCTCGGCTCCGTGAAGTAGAATTTTGCACAAAGGAGACGGTGGTCCGATTCCATTTGGAATTTTGGGACAACAGCGACATCGCTCAGGCAAAACTGTCGATTGAATATGATGTGGTCAATTTCATTGTGGAACAATCCACCAGAAGACTCCCATGTCCAAAGTTTAGATTGGGGTAAAGAATTCACCCTCTTAGGAGCTGTATAAAATACTCCAGGCAAATACTTACAGAAGGAACAAAGACATTCAATGCGTTGATCTCAGTGAAGGAACCTGAACTCTCTAGCTCCTCCTTTCCCTCCAGTGAGAGCAAAACTGAGATCACAATAGCTCTGGGCCAGGGGCTCTGTGATCCCACCCAGCGTAGTTGAAGATCACTCATGAGACCAGATCCCGAGTGTTTACCATGGATCTGGACCCTGCCCTACCTTTCCTGGTTAGCTTTCCTGTGCTCCCAAACCCCAAACCATCCTGCTCAATCCCTGAGCTGCATGACAGAGCTCTTCTCCAACCCAGCTACCTGGGGATCCTATATGATGCAGAAATCCTCGGGGAGGGTCAGCTGTGGTTTCCCTCATACCTAGTGTGAATTACTGGAAAGAAACTTTCTGGATGATATAACAGCTGCTTGAGGCTGCTGGGGGCTGGGTACCGAGGAGCTGTGAAGTACTGGCCAGGAGTAGAAACAGGAGAAGGAACAGTGTGTGATGTCACCTGAGCTGTGTGCACAGTCCAGCCTCCTACTTCTGGGCTACACCCCCACTGACCTAGAATCTCCTGTCCTGTAGTCTGCACTTCACAGTGGAGCCCTGTGTCTGAAAAGGGCACTCGAGTGCTGTTAGTGTCTCCACTTCTGCCCTGCCTCATCACAGGCAGAGGAGCGGCAGTGGGGTGGGACCTGAGGCCAGGCTGAGGTCCTGAGAGGGTTGTCTTCATCCCAGCCTATGATCATGTTGGGGGAGGGGGGTGATGAGGAGGGGATAAGCAGAGTTGGCCTGCCCTTGGCCCCTCCCCTGCTCTCCACTCAGCTCTGCCCTCCCCAATATGCAGGCCCCCGGAGCAAAGCTACTCTGCATGCAGAAGGAAAAGCTGACTGACTGAGCTGATGCATGTTGACACAAACGGGGAGAAGGATCTGTGGGGAGTGAGGAGTGGCCTGGATTGTGTCTCTGGGAGGGCAAATGAGAACGGACACCGGTGGGAAGTGTGAGTCATGGGGGTCCAGGGTGAGCATGAGGAGGGGAGGGGCAGAGGAGGAAAGGCACTCAGCTCCACCTAGGAATCCTTACATCTGACCCTCCTTCTTGGGCTCCTGGCTCCTTTTGCCCATCCAAGTGCCTGTGTGGAGAGAAGGAAGTGAGTGTGCTGGGCTTTGCTGGTGTCCTTGAACTCGTGTCCTCATCGGCCACACAGAGCAGATGCCTCTGCAGCATGGAATCTGCCCTTCCCCAGCAATCGCTCAGGGGGACTGTGCATTTGGAGGGCAAGGAACAAGTCTCTATCTATTTGGGCTTTCTAGCTGCAAGTTAACATTTTGTCCCCTTAGGAGGAATGAGTAGGAAATTATGTGTAGCATTAACAACATGCATGAGACTTGGTCCCCAAGAAGGAGTGGGTGTTTTTTGTGTTCGTGAGGTTGTAATTACAGTTCTCATGTCTGCAATCTGGGGGGGGCGGGTCTGAGCTGGTCCAGTCTATGGAAATCATTCATGGAAAGCATATGTCATGACCACATCATAGATTTGTACTGGGGCATACTTCCATCCCTGTTTTTAGGAAATTCATTTCTTAAGGTGCCAGAGAAGCAGTGTAGGGATTAAGGCATTTACCTTGCATGCAGCTGGCCCAGGTTTGATCCTTGACATCATATGGCCCCCCTGAGCACTCATCAGGAGAGACCCATAAAACACAGAGCTGGGAGTGTCCTTTGTCAAACACTTCCAGGTGTGGCCAATAATCAAAATATATTTTAAATGATTTTGTGGATAAACTTCCATTGTTATTTAATGCACTTGAATCTGTCAGAAAAGGAGCCCATGGCTTCACCAGGCTGCAAAAAGGGGACTTGACATCCAAAAATGGTTAGGAGTATATGTTCTGGAGTCAGGAATTTCTGATCCTGGTCTGCAACAAGTTGTGTGCTTTTGAACACATAAATAGCATGTCTTTGCCTCAGTTTCCTGTCTATGAAATTGAAAGAATAATGGTGGCAAAGCAGAGGATGCTTCAAGGCTTCCATGGCCTGGGAAATTCTCAGCGTTCCACTTGCCATGGAGTGAGTGCCTGAGAGCAAACTGGCTCCATCGTCTGCTCAGCCTCCCTCTCAGCCCTCCCTGCACAGGGTCTGTTCCAGCCCACCTGGACCAGGTAGAATTTCACAGCAAACCATTCAGGAGGAGATATTCATTTAGAGATTTGTTTCAAGGAATTGACATTTTATGGCTGTGGGGGCCAGCAAGGCAAATCTGAGAATCCCCTAGGCAAGCTGGATGCCTACCAGCCCCCAAGGTGAAGCTGTGGTCTGTATGTAGGTAGAGGCCACGGTGTTGATCTTTTGGTTTTTCAACTGATTTGACCAGGCCCACCCCAAGGATCAAGATCCCCTTGTTTGTGGCTGGAGCAATAGCACAGTACGTAGGGCATTTGCCTTGCATGTGACCAACCCAAGTTTGATTCCCAGCATTCCGTATGGTCTCCCGAGCACAGCCAGGAGTAATTCCTGAGTGCATGAGGCAGGAGTAACCACTGCACAATGTCGGGTGTGACCCAAAAAGCAAAAGCATAAAAATAAATAAATAAATAAATAAAATAAAAAGTCCTTTTATTTGTGTAAAGTTTACTGGTCACAGACATAACTCAAGTATCTAAAACACCTTTACGGCAGTGCCTCAATTCATTTTTGAATTGAGACTGTAGCATAGCCAGGTAAACATGTAGACCAGCCTTCATCCATCCAAAGAGAGGACATGGAAGTCCTGGAGCATTTCCTGTGGAGAGATGGGCATGGTAGGAAGGGGGTAAATGTGGATCTTTGTCATTAATTCACCTGAGTCTGGCATGCATGCTACTCCTCAAAGATGCCTGTGGTGGAGAGGGTCACCTCCTCAGGTCAGGAGGCAAGGGAGCCATGAGACATGGATGGAGCATGTCCAGTGGAGAAGCCATGAGCTTGGAGGGGCTCCAGGCATTATTTTCAGGACAACCCCTTGGGTCAGGTATCCCCCCAGGCATAATGGGGTGAACAAGGCATGGTCTTAAGGAGTTCCCACCTGCTGAAAGGGTGTGGTGACCGATTTGTTTGCAGAAATGAGCCCCTAAGATGTACGCAGCTGGGACAGCATCACCTGTAGACCAGCTTTCATTCACCCAAAGAGAGGACAGGGGTAAGTGTGGACCTTTGTCATTAATAGACTCTCCAGGAGAGAGTGTGGTGTGGCCATCTCTGAAGCAGAGTCTCAATTCTAACTGCAGCAGAGACTTTTCACCATCAAGGTTCCTGAGCCGGGGACTTTGTGATGCAGCCAAAGTGTGTGGTCAGCATGGCGGCTGACTCTCTACTGAGACAGCCCCTTTCCTGGGGAAGGGAAGGGAAGAGAAAGTGAGTCTGTACCAGTTCCTCTGGGACTTGCAGCCACTGTCTCTCTGCCTGAGGAAAGTGTCTGAAGCTTCAGAAGCAGGAGGTGATATGGTCCCCCCACCCACACTTCACCCATCATGGTGCCTGTGTTCTCCACACACTGAGATCAGAGTTTAACTTAGAGTGTGGCTTCCAGGCCCCAGGGAGACCTGCAAGCGTGTGGCCCTTTGGCGCTCCTGGGCAGCACGCCCCCTGGTGATGGCAAATGGTCATTGCTGTCATATTTCTCCTTTCTTGGGTTCCAGGATTTGTTGTGAGACCTCAGAAGAAGAAGGGTTTGGGTCTATCCCCGAAATCTGAAAAAGGATCTCAAGACATGGGAGGCCTGGGAGCATCGAGGAGAAGAGATCTTGAACCCCCAAATCTGGAAATTAGGGAAAAGCAGAAAGAAAAGGGGGAGTATTTTTTGTACATACAATAGAATCAAGAGAAGTGTTCAAATTTATCACGATTGCTAAAAGTGGGGGCCCGAGTTTGCCAAATTCTGAGTCAATCTGGATCCTCATTAATTTAGAAACTACTGTCAGATTTTGCCAATAGAGTGAAAATATTTGTTCCTTTCAGGTTTCCTTTTTTTTTTCTTTTTTTTTGGGGGGGGGAGGGAGGTGCTCTGAAAGGGATCTTTTGGGAGAGGAAAAAAGAAGACCTCCTCAGTCATAGTAAAGATTCTGTACTAGAAGGGATGGGAGCTGGGAACCACTGGCCAACAAGGCAGTGAGGACAACTCCTTCCCACCCATAGATCAAACAGACCTGAAATCACGCCTCATTAGAGTTTGAAGAAGCAAGGGGCAGCAAGAAGGTGGATGCTAGGCGTGCACACAGCCCTTCAGACATCCCATCCCAGCTGGTCATCTATTTCACAGACAAGACTTCGAAGTTTGACATTGGTGGTGGGAAATGTATACTGGTGAAGGGACAGGTGTTGGAACATTGTATGACTGAAACCCAATCATGAACAACTTTGGAGCCATACATCTCATGGTGATTCAATTTAAAAGAAAAAGATCCAAAGCTTTCACCGAGGTTAGTGGTGCTGCAGGTAAGTAGCTTTGTGGCTTTTGAACCCTATGTCCTCTATATATCCCATGCACCTTTGTTGTTGTTGTTGTTGTTGTTGTTGTTGTTGCTTGCTTGCTTTGGACATTCAGAAGCAAGTGTGCAGTCGCTGTTCTGCAAGTCCCTTGGCAGGGGAAGAGCATTACTTGTACGGCTCTGACAGTCAAGTCATCATCTTCTGATATCCATTAAGACTGGGGCTACCCTAACACTCATAGCAAGGAGACCTAGAGAAAAGACCTAGGAAGCTCCCTTTTTTCCTCTGGACTGTTGGAGTGATGTCCTGGTCCACGCCACGTGGGGTGTCCTGCCACCTGCCAGAGCCTGCTGTGTGTGCTGGAGATACAGGAAAGATGACTGGCCGCTGGCTGCTGATCTTCACGCTGCTCCTGGGCCCAGACTAGAAGAGCCCTGGAACTCACTGTAGCATCCCCAAACCAGGGGCCAGTGGGGGTTCAGTCATACTCCTTTGTGGGAAAAGGTTGGGTTTGGGAGCCATACCTGGCAGTGTTCAGGAACTATTCTTGGCTCTGTGAGCAGGTACAACCCCTGGTGATGCCCAGAGGACCATAGACAGTGCTGGGAGAGAACCATGATTGTCTCTATGCAAGGCAGGTGCCTTAACCTCTTCCCCATCTTTTCAGTACCTTTAAAGGGCACAGATGGAGAAAACTCAAGCTGCCTGCCTCCCAGCCTCTCCCAGCTTCCCAGTTCCCAAGGCCCTTCCCTGGCCTCACCTCTTAAATGAAACCTCAGAACCCTGTCTCAGGCTCGGCTCCCTCCATGCCTTACACTCACTCAGACTTTGTGTCGTGGTGAAGAGAATATCCAGTGGATCATCCTCCTAGGTCAGCAATTGATGGCAGCTCTGCCTTCTGATGCATCCCCCAAGAGCACCATGGACACAAACTGCCTCTCCTAAAATCTCTCAGCAATGTTGGGGCCCTGAGGGCAGCCCCAGCAGAACTACCCCTTCCCCCATGGCCAGTAGCAGGGCTCCTTGCTTTCATGCAACTCAGCAGCTGCTGGTCTGTCCCTTGACCCTAGGCGAAAAGGCTGGGGCAAGAGGAACAACTGGCTCCATCCAGACCCCTGACAGAGGCTCTATTTGCATCTTAGCTGCCTGTCCTGTGACATCTGGAAACACCCAAGCAAAGCCTTCAGGACTTTCTCCTCACCTTTCAGAGTGTGGGGAGCATCTCTGGAGACAAGATGCTGCTGGGTACCCAGGGACTCTGCTAACAGGAAGGCAGCTCCTTCCCCACTCCCTCCTCCACCCTAAATGTCTGCAGTTGTGCTTCTGAGAAAAGCTTTGGGACAACTCTTGTGAATTTTCTATTTCTTTTGTGGAGGAGCAAATATCCCAAGTGGTGTTTAGGGGATCCAGGGGCTATTGCTACTCCCTCCAATTCTTAGCCATCTGGACTGGAAGGTACCATGTGTGCTGCTGATTGGGCTGTGCAGTGTGGGAGATCCCTCAGGCCGCCTCAGCAGTGCTCAGTGTTCTTCCTGGCCGGATCCCACAGTGCTTGGGGGACCAAGGGGTGCTACGGGATAGAACAGGGCCAGCCGCATTCAAGTTCTGCTCCCTCACCCCTGTGTAACTTTCCCAGTCCCCAAGTGCAATTTCTTAAGATGACTGGAGCCTGCAAAGCTTAAACAAGGCGGGAGATCCAGGGATTGGCAGTGGGGTATCCCCCAGAGTCATCCAAACACAGAGGACAGGATTCTGCTCAGCGAAACCTAACAGGCATGGGCAGGTCACACTTGCTGTGAAGAGTCTCAAAGGGGCTCAGATAATCCGCAGTCTCCAGGATGTACCCCCAGACCTCAATCCTAGGCTAATCTGGACCCAAACACACCAGCCTTCTTTGAGTTGGGGCTCAGGAAAGAAATAAGGATGAGGAAATGAGCCCGCCCCATCTCCTGCTCCCCTCCCTCCTCTCTCCTGGGTATGCTGAGAAACCACAGAACTTGGGAACCTCTGCACACATCACTTCCTCTCCCACATGTAGCTCTGCCCACTGGGCTGGACTCTGTTGCTGGGGCTCCCCAGCTGTCCCCAAGCCCCTGATCTGGACACTGATCTGGAACCCACCCTGGGCCCTGCTCAGAGGTGAAGCTGCACTGATTCTGTCAGGAAGGGTCAGACATGTCACGGGGGCTGGCTGCAACCAAGGGCATGAGACAAATGCTTCCGGACAGCTGAATTCAGAGCTCCCTGTCAACAGACAGCCCCCCTCTCCCCAGAAACATCAGCCAGGCTCCTTCCAGGCTGTCTTGAGAAGTCTGGCCTGAGGCCCCAGGAGGAGGAGATAGGAGCAGGCAGGGGCCTGCAGGCTGAGGGCCCTCAGGGGAAGCCCTACCACCTGGCAGAGAAGCCAACACCCAGTGCCTGGCCCCGGGCCAGCTGAAGACCATCAGGCAGCTATTTCTGGGTGCTTCTGCGGCATGAGCCCCCTGCCGAGACGCTGCTGCATGCACGCTGGGTGGGGCGGGGAGGGCTGGTGACTGGTGAGCATGACGGTGTCCCTGGGAGAGGGCTCTGGCTTGCCTCCTGCCGAGACTCCTACCTTTGCCGCCCCCTCTCAGACCCACACGCTTCCTGCACAGACCAGCTGGCGTGGCAGCCGGTGGCAGGCTGGTGCTCTGTGCAGTGAGCGGGCTGAGATCCACACGCCTCAAGGGCCTCCCCAGAGGGAACCAGCAGCGGGAACTCCAAGAAGCAGAAGCCCCTGCCCACCCCTATTCTCTCGCTTCTCCAGGGAGCTCTCCTGCATGTCTGCTGAATGAATGCAAGAGCAACAACCGAAAATCCCACTGAAGGGACGGGATCCAAGTAATGAGGATTTCCAAACATTGGACCATTCCAAAGATGCAAGTTAGAACATCCCCCATCACACAGGACAAAGCCTCTTTCTTTCTCTTTCTCTTTCTTTTTTATTTTTCTCTTTCTCTTCTCTCTTGCTCTTTCTTCCTTTCTCTCTTTTTCTTTCTCTTCTCTTTCTTTCTCTTTCTGTCTTTCCTTCTTCATTCTTTCTTTATTCCTTCCTCTTTCTTTGTTTCTTTCTCTCTCTTTCTCTCTTTTTCTTTCTTCCTTTCTTCATTTTCCTTCTTTTTTATCTCTTTATTTCTCCCTTCCTTCCTTTCTTTCTCCCTTCCTTCCTTCCTTCCTTTCTTTCTTCCTTTCTTTCCTTCCTTCCTTCCTTTCTTGGTCTTCTCTCTAGCCCCAAACCCAATTTCTTTTTTCTTTTTTCTCTTTCTTCCTTCCCTCCTCTCTCTTTCTTTCTCTTTCTTTTTCTCTTTCTCCTTCCTTCCTTCCTTCCTTCCTTCCTTCCTTCCTTCCTTCCTTCCTCTCTCTCTTTCTTTCTCGTTCTCCTTCCTTCCTTCCTCTCTCTTCCTTTCTTCCTTCCTTTCTTCCTTTCTCTCTCTTTCTTTCTCTTTCTTTTTTCCTTCCTTCCTTCTTTCCTTCCTTTTTCTTTCTTTCTTTCTTTCTTTCTTTCTTTCTTTCTTCCTCTCTCTCTTTCTTTCTCATTCTCCTTCCTTCCTCTCTCTTTCTTCCTCTCTCTTTCTTTCTCTTTCTCCTTCCTTCCTTCCTTCCTTCCTTCCTTCCTTCCTTCCTTCCTTCCTCTCTCTTTCTTCCTCTCTCTTTCTTCCTCTTTCTCCTTCCTTCCTTCCTTCCTTCCTTCCTTCCTTCCTTCCTTCCTTCCTTCCT